>PVJD01009819.1:0-59133 GCA_004026545.1 Mormoops blainvillei
GGGAGGAGCAGGGGGGGAGGGGAAAGGAAGGGAGGATAGGAAGGTGGTATGCAGGTGGCCTCTAGCTTCCATGCAAACCTTGTTGACAGGGCCCTAGGGACTGCATGTGAGCAGATTTGTCAGGTGATAAGGGTCCCCCAGCACAACAGGAGGAGGCACCTGCTGCCGATTCAGCTGTAAAGGGCACCACTTGGGGCCCGAGCCAGCTGAGCTCCGAGCTGCTGGGGGAAAGCACCTCCCGCCTGAGGGTGAAGCAGGATGGGAGCTGCAGGGGAGCCTGGGAGAGGGGTCCCATTGGAGCAGCCTGAGCAGGGAGCTGGCGTCAGGGGTGAGTGTGGCTGCGCTGTAGAGGACAGGCGCAGCCCCACAGGAACATCAGCCTGCCCGGCTGGCATCGAGGTGACCCCGCATTTACTGGGCTCCTGCTATGGACAAGGCTCTAGGCTGGGCCCAGGGGAACTCTGGCCCCTCTGGCTTTGCACCCCTCACTCAGGGCAGCTGAGAAGCTAGGGTCTGGGTCGTGCTGCCTCAGAGGGGAACTTGGGCACCTGCGTGGGGGCCAGGCAGGGACCCCTAGGGCAGGTAAGGCGTGACTAGGCAGTCAAGGGCAGGTTAGACTTTGCCGTGGGGGAAAGTAGGGGTAGGGTGGCAGCCTTCTGGAGCCAGGGCAGGTTCGGGCTGAACACCGCCCCCCACCTCAGAGAGTTGAAGGCCTGCTAAACCAGTAGGAGTGGTCAGAATTCTTTTCAGGGATGGGATTCCATCTGCAGCATTACGGCATCCCTGTTGAATAAACCGAGTCCTAATGGAAGAGTCTTGCTTAGGAGGAAAAGGTGCTGTGGAAAAGAGAGCTCATCTTCCAGTTAAAATCCCAGTCCTTCAGCTGTGCCCTGAGCGTCAGATGTGAAACTGAGAGCAGTCACGTCTCTGATGGTGTGATGTTTCCTCCTGGCTCTGGCTGTGAGCTTTCATTTCTGTCACCCTGCTTTTGGTTTCTTTCTTTCTTTCTTTTTCCCTGTGACTGAGTTAACCTGGGCCGGGAGAAGCCCTGGGCGCTCTCAGGCAGCCAGCAAAGGGAGCACCCACTCCTCCCCTCCCGGTCTCGGGGGAGCACGAGCCCTGAGACCAGGCAAGGAAGCCTCCTCTAAGCCGGAGCCTGAACAGCAGTAGCACGTCAAGCCCACAGAGGAGGGTCCACCTTCACAAGTGGCACGGTCACGCGGGGCCTGCTCAGCTCAGAGGCCAACCACAGGAGCAAAGCCACAGAGTCTGACAGGCGTAATTGCCATCTCCGGCTCCGTTCACATGCTTCTCTTCTTGTGTGTGCTTGTGTGTGCACGCATGTGGCTGTGTGCACAGGCTGTCCATCCGCGGGCAGTTGCTCATTATACCAGGGAGGGCAACCCTGTGAAATGTAGTGTGAGAGCATCTCTTCTTCCCTCCCTGTGCTCTCTCCTGTATCTTGACACTGGTATCGCAGCGGTGAGCCTTTGAAACAAACACAATCTTTAAAAGTCAGATTCAGGGAGGTAGGAGATTTTTCTTTCTCCTGGATGTGGCAACTGAAGATTCCTGGAGACAGAGGGGCTCCAAAGCCCCGGGCTCTGAGAAGTTCTGGTTCGGTGTGAGAGGCTGGGCGTGCTGAGGCAGCGAAGGTCTCCCACTAGGCACAGTGTGGGGAGGGCCCCCACAACACCTCTGATGTGCCCCCGCTTGCTTTTGCTGGTGCCATCACATCTCACCACCTGGGCTTTGGGAGCTAGGGACACCCTCAGACCTTCAAACAGTAGACACTGGCATGTGTGTGTGTGCCCGCGCACCAACCACTCCCGATTTTGCCACTCTCCGAGATGTGAAAGCCTGACAGACCTGCACAGCAATCGCTGAGCACCTCTAGTCTGCCCAGAGCTGTGTGTGGTATCTCAAGGAAGAATATAACAGACAGTGTCCACTCTCAAGGAACTTTTATTCCAGCCAGGGAGAAGGGTGTGAAAGAAGTGAAAACTAACATTTATTTAGGAGTTGTGGCATCTATTGTGGAGGAAACGGCCAGGGGCAATGAGAGAGAACAGGGTAGGTTTGATTTATGTGCCGTGGGTACGTGACAGGAAAATGGCCCCTCTGAGCATGAATTTTATTCATTTATTTAATCAACATTTAACAAATATCTGCTAAGTTAGGTGTTGAGCAACACACAGTGAATAAAACAGAGAACCCCGTGTCTTCAGTGAGTTTGTCATTTCCTGTGAGAAGTGATAGGTACGATATTAAAGACATAAGTGCAAACACGTGCAAACCAGGGGCAAGTATTAGGGAGGGAATTGGAACGGGGAGTGATGGCCAAGGGCTGCGTGTTCCACAGGGCCCGGGGGCCAGGCTCCTGCTGCACAGACACCACGTGCAGTAAGGTTGGAATGAGTGTGGTAGCAAACCCCACGGCACTGGGAGGAGGGCCTTCCAGGCTGAGAGAAGAGCAGTTGCCTGGAGGCAAGGATGTGCTGTGTTTTCAGCGTGGCTGGAGCTCAGCTAAGAAAGGGAAGGGGGAGACGGGAGGCGAACCTGCGCTGAGGGTGCAGAGCCTCACAGTGCATCGTGAAGATGCTGGCTTCGGCCCTGAGTGAGATGAGGAGCCCCCGGAGGGGCAGAGCAGGACAGTGACATGATCTGACTTCTGTTTCAACAGGACGTCTCGCTGCTGTGAGACTGCTGAGGCTGAAAATAGCAGAGGTTTGTTGGGAGATTTGGGAAGGGAAGGGGACACACCTGTTATGCCCCCAGTGCTGGGCTCAGGCCTGGGACAGGAGAACCAGGATCCTGTCTGAGCCCCACCTTAGGAGACTGGAGGACATGAATAAACAGCCAAGGACTGAGAAGCCCTGAGTTGCACCTGTTGGTAATGGGCTTGGGGTTATTATTCTGTGACTGGGGTGGGTTTCCTAGGGTGAGGAAGCCAATTGACTTTGGAGCCAGGATGCCTGGGCTGATGTCCCAGCTCAGCTGGGCACCGGCCAGCTAGTGGCCTGGTGTCTCTGAGTCCGGGATTCCTTCATGGTAAATGCGGATCCCAGTACCTGCCTCATTCAACAGGCCTGTTGAGCAAGAGAGAAGAGTGCAAAAGTGCTTCAGACATTTTAAGTGCAGTGTAAATCTAATGAAAAAGTAAATCAAAATTCTCATTCTCATTTCAGTCCCACTCCCTCAAGCTTCCAGATTGGATATCATTGGAAACTTTCTCCTTGAAACGTTTCTGAACCAAAGGAAAACATTTTCCCTTTCTTTTAATGTGATTACTTTTTTTTCTTGGAATAATTTTAGATTTACAAAAAGTTGCAGAGCGAACACAGAATTTCCATATTCCCTTTACCCAGTTTCCCCTGATGTTATATTTTACATCACTATGGTACGTTTGTCAAAACTAAAAGATGAACCCTGGCACAGTACTAGGAACTGAATTCTAGACTTGATTTGAATTTCAGTATTTTTCCACTCCTGCTATTTCTGGTTCCAGGATTCAGTCTAGGATAGCACATTTCATATTAGAGCATGAAATGTCCCATGACAGAGACGTGTGGGGTTAGGGAAGGAAGGGCGGGGGCTAACCGATGGTTAGTGGTGCCGAAGATGATCCCAAGGCGTCCAGGCAGAAGCAAATGCTGAGCTCCTCTTTTCGTGGAGATGAAGCTTAAGGGGGAAATGTTTTAACTTCAGCAAGATATATTTACTCGTAAGTTAGATAATAAAAAAGTGCACCTTAAATAAGGGCTGACCAAGGCCCTGGGGGAGGTCATCAAGGCGGCTTGTGAAGTTCCCTCCTTCAGCACATTTGCGTAAGATAAAAAGTAATCTTTCTGGAGGCAGAAGGAAAGAGCACCCACTGCCCACATCTGACCCATGGATTCCTGAAGCCGTGGGAGCAGGTGAACAGGACATGCAGAATAAATCGGTGGCTTAGAAACTTATTTCAGTTCGTGGGAGGTAAGGAAAGCCTGCACACAAAAAGAACTGGTCTGGGCTAAAGCGGCTGAGAGAAATGCAGGTCGCAGCCGGGTTCTGCACAGATGGGCGCCTGACCTGTGGTTCTTCTGGGAGCCGATAAGGGCTTCTGCCCACCTGTGGGCCTCCCGACAGGCCTGGCCCCAGGACAGTGCAGGCAGTGAGTCCCTCACCGGTGTGGGTTCTATGCTTCTGGCTGAATAACCTTTCCTTGGGAACTGAGCCTCGGGTTGGAGCTCATGACTGACTTTTCAAAAGTGTTCTAATGGAAACTGTTCACTTTCTGGAAGGTTTCTCAAAGGCGCAGGCATCAGGGAACCTCTTTATAATTGTTATGTGTCTACATCTTGGAACCTCATCCTAAGGCCCACGTAAGTCCTGCCACGTGGCTCCTCAGGTGACTTCCCCCCCACCGAAGTGGGGCAGGTATCACACGGGTCAGTGTCGTGAGAGGAGCTGCAGAGTCCGCCCCTCACGCAAAGGCGGGGTCAAGGTCAGAGTGAAGTCCGTTCTGGAAGGTGATGCCTTCACAGGGGCAGCTTGGGCATGGAAGCTGGAGGCCAGGAGGGTGCCCTCCGAGTGGCAGACTCCGGTTTGCGTGGCAAAGACGGGATGTTGATTCTCCTGTGGAGTCCACCTTTATCTCACAGAAAGGCTCAATTTATTGTTGATCAGATAGTTCATTTAAGCAATTCCAATAAAGAATGGAAGATGAATTGAAGGAGATATTGGAGATGACATTTATGAATTGAACAGAGAAGAGTTCCCCAGGTGATTGCTAAGGTATCTCATAACCCGATATTCTGTGACTCTGTGATTTTTAACTGAAATGACATGTGAGCTGAAGTAGGTGATTCACACTTTTGGCGTCTCAGGTTTAGGGCCAAATAACACTGACTATGAACTAGGAAAAATCCACGCTGTTAAACAACCCCAGTGTCACCCAGTTCATCCTTCTGGAGAAATACCTCTCATTGACCTACCTTCTTAGAGACAATCATTCCCACAATCTCATCTAGTGGTTTTCCATCTCTGCCATGCAGTAGAGCCACTTGTGAATGTCGTTAACTGCAGACAGTGTTTCTCAGCCCTGGAACTACTGAGTCAGCATCTCTCAGGTTGGAGCCATAATCTAAACCACTATGCTGTGCACCTGAAAGTAGTATAATATGGAATGTGAACTGTAATTGAAAAATTTTTTAAAAATTTAAATTACAAATCCCTACAGAAGATCTCAATGCACTGAAGTTGGTAAACCCCCTGCTATCTAAATCCCTTTGTGGGCAATGCCACACCAAGATGTCCTCATGCCCACTGCCATGATGTGTCCACACCAGGTCCCAGTGTCCTTCTCCAGCTGCCTATCACCTCTAATGCCATGGAGCTGTCTAATACATGTCCTAGGTTTAGTACCCAGAGGGACTTAGTCAAAGTGCAGGTGGGTAACTGTGGCTGTGTGTGTCAGAAACCAAGGGTGCTTGAGGGCAGTGCGGGGAATAAAGACAAGGAAACACACACGGTTTAGTTCAGCTTTGGTCTCTGTGCTTTATTTAACTTATATCTGAAAAAAGTACACGTGCTATTTCAAATCAAGTTTCAATTGAATTTGAATTTATAAATTCATTCTGTCTGACAGCATATTTTTTAAACTGATGGGTAGGGAGAGCCACGCCTTTGAAACCAAAACCCTCTCCTATATCACAGTGTGCTCAAGGCTGAGACACGAAGTATAGCTCTGGGGCATGGGGTGGAGGCAACTGTTGTAATTTGGGTCTGAAACGTCACGGAACAGTGAGTCAGTGTCAGTCACGCACAAGAAAGTGGAGGGAGCTGCCAAAGTGCACTGGAGAGCTGTTGGTGGGTTGTAAGCCCACAACTAAAGGCCTCACTGGAATCACCAGAGAAAAACTGTTTGCAAAGGCTGCCGGGCGTCAGGTTATTCAAAGATGGGTCCTAGGTACGCTCGAAGTCCAAGAAGGGATTGCAGGTGGTTTTTCATTTTTCTTCAATAGGGAAACTAAATTCTGCCTAATGGTTCATGAGAAGTTGTCTTATTAAACCAAGAATTTCGTATCTCTTTTTAGTTTATAGTACCTCGTTTTATTTTTTTTTTAAAAGTTTTATCTAGAGAAGAAATGCTACTCCATGTTTTATTAATATGCATGGTATAAGGGTGTGCTTCACACCTTTACTGTCGCACCCTGAATGCCGGCATTACAGACCGCGTCCAGGGCTTTGCTACCTGTTCACCCGTGAGGGTGTCCGGGGCTCTATGGGTGGGGTATCACCAACCCCAGCCTGTGAGAGGATCCCAGCTCCCCCACATCACAGTGCAGAGCGGAGCGGGTTTTCAGAGCCCAGCCCCAGGGGCACCCTTCCCTGTACCCCAAAGAGACTACGCCCCCGGGGTTGCACACTGCACAATATACGTACCTGTAGGTGCATGCGTGAATGCTGGGACCCTCCCAAGTGGCAGGTCCAGGATCCAGGGAGGGCCCTAGGCCATCTCAGAGACACAGAGAGTGCTGTCTGAGAAGAGGGTAGTGATGAGGTGACTTTAAATCCTAGGGGTCAAGGATCTCTATAGAAAGAGGGGTGTCTGGGAACAGAACTCCTGTGAAGGCCCGCTAAGGGCACATTTCAATTGGAGAGAAGAAACGTGGCAACCACAGGCAACCTGTCTCCTCTTGCAGGCTCGTCTCCACGACCCAGGTCAGTGGCCAGGGCGGGCTCTGTCACCGGGGAGGCAGGCACAGGGGACTCCTGGCCAGGGTGCTGGGCCCAGTCAAGAGCAGGCTTGGAGCTGTGTCTGCGGGAGGTGGGAGGGAGAGGGACAGTAGCCTGGGGCAGGAAATGGGGTCCGGGCCTCATTGCGGAGATTGGGAAACCAAGGTCCAGAGAGGCTGGGGTTTGCCTCTGGGCACAGAACGGCCCTGGAGTCCAGCTCCTGATCCTCCCACCACTGTCCCCAACACTGTGGGCAGCTCATGGGCCACCCCTTGCCAGCCTTCAGGACGAGCACACCACCCTCTCTTTGCCAAACCTGGGGACTGCGTCACTGCTCCCCCAGTTTCTTTCATTTGCAAGAAAATGTTTTTTATCCCTTCACTTTCAATCTGTGCATGTCTTTCCATCTGAAATGCATCTCTTCTAGGAAGCATTGCATGGTTCATTATTAAAACCCATTCAAGCATCTTACGTGTTTTGATCAGAGCATTTAGTCTATTTACATTTGAAGTAATTATTGATGATTATTGCCATTTTGTTCATTGTTTTCTGGTTGTGTCTGTAGTTCTTTGTTCCTTTCTCCTCTTATTGCTCTCTTCCCTTGTGATTTGCTGACTTTCTTCAATGTTAATATTTGGATTTCTTTCTATTTGTTTTCTGTGTGTCTGTTACAGGTTTTTGGCTTGTGGTTATAGTGAGATTCATCTATAATAACCTACGTTATTCATGCGTCAGCATAAATGTTAACGGTCAAGTTTGGACACATTCTAGAAGCACTACACTTTTACTCCCCTCCCACACATTGTATGTTTTTGATGTCATATTTTATATCTTTTGTGTATGTGTGTGCACATCCCTTAACCAGTTATTGTAGATATACGTGACTTTACTACTTTTGCCTTTAACCTTCGTACTAGCTTTATGAATGAATGATCTACCTTTACACAGGGAGAATTTTTTCTTTCATGTATTTTCTTATTTGTAGTTTTGGCCTTTTCTTTTAAAGTTAAGGGAGTCCATCCCTTTAACATTTTTTGCAATGCCATTTTAGTGGTTATCCTTTGACACTTTAATTATTATATGTTTTGGTGTTGGTCTCCTTGGGTTCATCTTGTTTGGGGCTTTCTGTGCTTCCTGGACTTGGATTTCTTTTCCTTTTTCTTTTTCTCTTCTTTTTTAGCAAGGTTAGGGAAGTTTATAGCCATTATTTCTTCAAATAGGTTTTCTGTTCCTATTTCTCTCTCTTTTCTTCTGGGACCCCTATAATCCACAGTTAGTGTGCTTTATGTTTTCCCAGTTTCCTTAAACCATCCTCCGTTTTTAAAACACCTTTTTCTTTGTTGTTTGGATTGGGTGATTTCCTCTACCACGTCTTTCAGGTCGCTGATTTATTTTGCTACATCATCTAGTCTGCTGTTGACCCCTCTGGTGTGTTTTGCATTCAGCTGTTTTCTCCAGTCTGTTGGTTCTTTCCTCTGCTCTTTATTGCTTCTGTTGATGTTCTCTCTCTGTTTGTCCATTCTCTCCTGACTTGGTGAGCATCTGGACCACCATTCCATTGCATTCCTTATCTGGTAGCTGATAGGCTGCTTAACTCTATTTTATTTAGTTCTTTTTATGTGGTTTTGCCTTATTCTTCCAGTTGGAACGTATTTCTTTGTCTCCTCATTTTGCCTAACTCTCTGTGTTGGTTTTATGTATTAGGTAAATCAGTTACATCTGGCTTTGAAAGAGTGGGCTATGTAGAAGGGGCTCTGTGCCCAGTGGTGTAATTCCTTCTGACCACCAGAACCTAGTGCTCGAGAGGTGACTCCAGGGTGGGGTACCTGTGCCCTCCTGTAGTAGTTGGACCATGACTGCTGTAGACTCACTGGTGGGTGGGGCCAGCCTCTGGCTCCACTGTTTCCTTGACTTCATCACGACTGCTGTGGGCACACTGGTGTGCGCTGGGTGGCCCCCTGAGCAGAAGCCCCTTTGGAGTGGTAGTGATTTCAGCCCAGGCTGCCTTCTGGGTCTACCAACACTGGGGCTACTTGGTGGGGTGGGGGACTCTGGTGCAGGTTGAGGCTGCCTGCTGGGAGCGGCTGAGACTTCTTAGAACATTGCCATGTTGGAATTTCTTTTTCCTAAAAAAGGCAGAAATAGTTTTAGAACTTGAAATTAGCCACCAAAGAGCGAATCACGTCAATTAAATGAGCTTCTGACATTTCATTTGCTCCATTTCTGAGGCATTATAGCTGGACCTGGGAGCTCGGATCATTTGCCCTTATTGGATCGGCTACCAACCTCTTTATGGGCAAAATATTCAACTTATGTTGGCAGAATACACAGTGTACCTCCTGTCAAGATTCAAATAGATCCTTCAAAGCCCATTTCCAGAATCAGTGAATACGAAAGAATTAATGAAAACCCACAATAGAAGTTTACAAGAGTCAGTATCTCATCATTCCCTGTACTAGTCTCTGTAATACTCCTATTTTATCTGTGAGAAAACACAAGCATTGTGGGTGGTTTGTCCAGAACCCTTGAGCAATAAATAATGTTTTATTCCCTGACACCCTGTTTTTACAACCCTTATACGCTCCTAACATCCATCCCATAGAAAGAAAATTCCTTACTGTAATAGTTTTATATAATGCATTTCTAATATTCCAGTTGATGAAGCTAGCCAATACCTTTTTGTCTTCATTTGGGAAGGGAACAATTCACCTAGACAATGATGACTTGGGGTTTTACTGAGAATTCTTGTTTCTCAAAATCCTGAAGGCTGATGTGTATGATATAAACTTCATTAGCGGGTTCTACTTCATTGCAAAATGGATGACTTGCTTTTTTCCTCTTCCTCCTAAGTCTCCTCACAGGAAGACAGTATGAAGTTTTTAGCCTTTAAAAGTTGCTAAGAAAAAATTGCAGTTTCCCCAAACTCAGGTTCAATATTTAGGGCATCTGATACCAGAACAAGGACTGCAACTAGATCCGGTTAGGCTTCACGGGGTCCTAAATTTCCCAAGCTCCAAAAGCATCAACTGCAAGGTTTTCTGGGCTAGCAGGTTATTATTAAATTTGGATGTCAAATCTCTGTTTTATGGCCTCTGTATTATTTTACTAAAGCAAGACAATCTTGATCCAGTTTTAAGAGAAGAACAAGAAGCATTAACCCACTTGTCCTTGAGCACCCCGCCATCAGATTCCCTCTTATATCTTTGTAGGTGGAAAGGAAGAAAATGCCCCTGGGGCAGTTATGCAAAAACATAAAGGCAGTCGTCGACTCACTGGGTATGATGGACAGCAAGTGGACCCCGCCTAAGAGCCATTACCAAGCTTCCCTTTGGATGGAATCCCCTTTAACAATCTTGGTACCCCACGCAGTAGGAGCCCTCCCAAATTCTCATTCTCACCAGTTTTATTAGCCTCCTCACCTCCTAAGAAATCCTTTTGTTAACCTTGCCTCACATAACTTTCATGTTTTAATAACCTTAACCTGGTACTCTTATCCGCTCCACTATTGACACAACCCCTTACCACTGCTTAACACGGATGTATCTCTACCTGACGTCTCGTGACGATGTGCAGAAAACCCCTTTGAGCAATGTCAGGTTCTCATGGTTTGTTATGGTTCTAATTTAAAAGGCAACAGTAGCAAATATTGTGTGAGGTGTTCAATATTATCCCCCCTTGATGTAACTGAAGCAGCACCTTTACCTTTGGCTGGTACAGACCAACAAGCTGAATTTTACAGGCTCACAGGGGCCTGTGTCCTAGCCAAAGGCAAAACTTCTGGTATGTATACTAGTTACGCTTTGGAGTAGCCCATAATTTTGGAATGTTGTGGAAGCAACATGGCTTCCTTACTTCCAGCAGGAAAAAAAAAAAATTAAATGACTCATATGTCCCATATATTACAAAAGTGGCAACCAGGAATTATTGGATGCCATACTTTTACTTTATGCTTTAACTACTATCAAGATCCCATGGGATTCTAAACTTGATTCTCTGGAAGCTAAGGGAAATGACTTTGCTGACACTTTCACTAAGAATACTGCCCTTAAAGAACCAATGGCGGTTAAACGTCTCTTATGGTCCAAAGGGCTATTTCCCCAAATGATAACTTAGAAAAATATCACCAAGAAATGTCTAACATTTGGCCTCAGAGAATAAAACAAGTGGAAATTCAACAATTGTTTTGATAAAAAGTTTTTATTCCTAACTATTGTACATGCAATAAGCTATTGGTCCACTGACAAAATGATAGCATTCATAAATCAATATTGGTTGGAAAATATTCATAAGGCCACAAAAAGTGGCTACCTCGCTTTTCCCACTCATCCAAGTATAGCCTAGGAAAGCCTGTTCATACCGCTCCCAGACATTTTCCATTGCCTAATGGGCTACTCGAGCTTCGGCAAGTAGATTTCATTTAGCTTTTCTCATCTCATGGATATACATAAGTTTTAGTTATGGCCTCTCTGCTTTTTCTCTGGGCTGAAGTTTTCACTTATAGATAGGCTACTGCCCTTTTTGTGGATGAAGTTATTTTGGAAAAGATTTTCTCTACCTGGGGGAATCCTCAGAACTCCACAGTGATGGGGGAACCCATTTTGCTGGTCAGGTGCTTTGAAAAGTCTGTGCCATTTGGCTGGTTTTACAGCACTCTCACTGTGCCAACCACCCTCGATCTCAGGTTTAGTTAAATGCACTAACAGCAACGTTATTAACAATCGATTAGTAAAGTCTGTACAGACCCTTCAAATAATAATACTTTGGACAAAAGCACCACTGTCACTATCTCTAAATCTTAGATCCACTTTCTTTGGAACTCGTAAGCTCTCAGTCTTTCAGGTGGTCACGGAGCACTTAATGCACCAGCCCCTGCCTCTTCTGGTCTGCAGCTGATAAAAAGAGATGCACTTCAACACTGTAAGGGCCTAATTGCTTCTATGAAAATGAAGCATGACCTGGTAGAGCAACCCTTCACGACGCCCTCCACAGGGATCTTAAACATTTTTGCTTAGTTTTGTTGCCCGAAAAATTTGTCTGTTTGTAAGGATACCTCCAGAAGTACTCACTTCAGTCTCACTGGAAAGGCCCCTATCCGCTACTGCTAATCAACCCTCGAGCCACCAAACTCTAGGGAATAGACTCCTGGTTTCACGTGACACATCTAATAAAGCACCAGACTCTGACTAGATGGAACACCTGGTGACGTGAGGTAAAGATTTTCCAAAATTGAGGAAGACAGCACCTGATGAGAAACCTTTCCCAAAATGTTCAGACCAGGCTAGTTAGAAAGTTTAAAACTCATCGACGTCTCTTTCATGTCAAAGGGGTGTCCAACCTGTGGCCTACAGGCCACATGCAGCCCAGGATGGCTATGAATGTGGCCCAACACAAAGTCACAAATCTACTTGAAACATTATGAGATTTTTTGGTGATTACTTGTTGCGATGTATTTAACGTGTGTCCCAGAGACACCAAAAGGTTGGGCACCTCTGAAGACTATTAGCTGACGAGATCGCGATGCAGATTGGTAGTCTCTGAATTTGCCACCTCCGGGCTGTGTTATTGATAAGACATCCTGTTCTCAATGCTTTGTTCTGAAATAACAATACTGGTTAATTGCTTCATGTTTTGCCCTGCACGTGTCTTCCCATAGCGCTTGTTTAATTCCTCCAGTACCGAGGGTGCCTTTGCCATCTGCATGTGCAGAGACACAGACTCCAGGTGGGAGGTGCCTGAGAGACCTCCCCTGCCCCTGCTTCCTGCTCAAATGTGACTGCCATAGGCTTTCAGTCTGAGCACCTTTTCTTCAGCACGGAACGTGACACCTAGGAAATGTCCCTCCTCGCATGGAGGGACAAAAGGCCATGATATTGGGGAAAACCTGGCTCTTGATCAGTGATGTTTTCAGAGAAAGGTCTTGATCAAAAAGAGGCAATGCCAAGATGAGTAATCAGAAACCTCACTTAAGTTGGATTTGGGAGGACCCGTAGGGGGAGCTCTTGCCACTCATTGCCAATCACCCCAAATGGGTCAAGGGGACAGAGTACTTCCCACCTCCAGAGGAAGGGGGCTTCTTCCCACTCTCCTACTCCACCAGGAAGGAGGGGGATCTTCCCCTCATCTGGCAAGCTCTCAGCCAGTGAAATGCTATCACGACTCAGCCAGTTACAAGCCACAGCACTTTAAATTCCCTGTCTCCTCCAGTGATCACCTTGTGTATGACAGCCTCCCTGACCTTCCCTTTCCCCTGTGAAAGAATGTTCCTCTCCTTTCTTCTCTGGGCTTGTGCATGGTTGCCCATCAGACTGCATGTCCGAATTTCAATGATTTTTCCCTGAATAAATCCACTTTGTTGGAGAACTATCTGGCTGTCAACAGGTCTGTGTAAGGGTTTTTGAGGGTATATGTGAGGGCGTCTGTGTGAGGGTCTATATGAGAGTGTGTGAGGGCATGTGTGTGAATGAGGGTGTGTGCACGAGGGTGCGCGTGTGAGTTTCTGGGGACGCAGGGTAGACTAGGCCACCCTGCACTCAGGAGGCCTGCTCGCCAGCAGGGCAGGAGGACAGCAAACAGTCACAGTACTACACTGCTGCTAGTGCCGCTTCTGGGAACTGAGCACAGATGACAAAGGGACAGCTTCATCTTAGGAGCAAGGCCGGGACAACGCATGGAAGAGGAGATGTTGATCCAGGTCACTGGGCTGAGAAGAGGCATCGCCAGCTATGGTACTTCAGGTTTTTTAAAGCCATTGTAACAGTTTGTACTGCTTTCACATTGTCGTTCAGTTTGCAATTCCCTAATAGCCAATGGCGTGGGGCATCTTGTTGCCTACTCCTGGTGACCTACGTCTTGGACAGAGACAGGGAGTGGAAGTCCGTGCGGTGTCTGGGAAGCAGTGGGCATCTCAGTACAGCTGGGGGTGCTGAGTGGCTAGAGATGAAGCTAAAGTTACTTGTTGGGCCCATATTGTGAAGAGGCTAAAAGTTGTTTAGGATTTTCCATTTCAGTTCTCAAGAAGTGAGCGGTCCTCAAAGGGGGCTGCGGTGGTCCCCAGCTGTGGAAAGTAGGCAGTTGTGCGGCAACCCTGAGGAGGAGCCCTTGTGCTCCTGCTGGACCCCTGAGGGCTCAAGCGAATAGGAAAATAAATGGCTGCAGCCGATGTGCCCAGGGTTGCGGGATACCCATACCCAGAGGCCCCGAATGTGACTGGCAACGCTCAGGGAGGGAATCCCAGCATCAGTCGACCATGGGCCAAGGTCTCTGCCCCAGCAGCCCAGGGACGGGGGAGAAAGAGAGGCCTCCCAGCCTCCTCCCCCAGGGAGGAGGGACCGGGGAGTGAAGGCCAGGAGGTGAGAGGCTTCCCTGCAAAGCGGATGAACATGATTTCAGGATAAATTTCCTCCAACAATTATAGTTTGTTTCAGAACCATTAAGATAATATTGCTATTTGTTCCATGTCAGTGATATCGCTGCCTTATTTGCATGATTCTATGAGCACCTCTGCGCTTGAGCTGAGAAACGCCTGGGTCCATAAATGCTGTTTTCAAGGGATGGGCACAAAGCCAATTGCCAAGGTCAGGCTGTCAATGTCCCGCTGCCTCGTCCCCATTCAGGCAGAAGAGCCTTCTTAGGAAACAGACATCACCTCCCCATCGTGGACACCTTGGGCACAGGAGCCCTCACCCACCACTGTGTGAGGAAGGGGTAGTTGTTTCCCTGACGCGCCACCAGACAAGGCAAGACCGCAGACTCGGTGCTGAGCACGGGGGGCGCTAGTCCCCCAGGACAACCATAGGGGCTTCATCAGGCACTGGCCTCCTAAGCTGGGACCTCAGAGGAGCCAGCCTGACTCCTGGCTTTGGAGCCAGGTACAGGCAGAGCTGGGTTTAAGTCCTACCTCTGCCAGTTTCTCTGTGACCCTGGATGACATGCTGTAAATCCTCCGATCCTTGGTTTCCTCATCTGAAATGTAGAGTTGACAGCCCTGACTGTGTTACAGCGAGGAGCAAGTGGCGTTATAAAGGTTATAGTACTTTATGAACGTTAGAGCGCCGCACAAATGCCAGTTGTTAAAGGCAGTGTAGTTCAGCAGTCCCAGGCACTGCCACCGATCTTCCCTCTTTGGCAAATGGCTCTGTGTCTCCTTTACCACACATCTAAAAGGCACTGTGCTGCCCACTCCCAGCGAAGGGCTTCCTTCCTCGCCTCCTGGAGCGTCGTCATCACATGGCCTCCGGCCCTCAGTGACAGCCTGGCCTGCAGGGAACCCCCTCCCTTGAGGTCACAGCTTTCCATGGGCAGCCCACGCAGAGCCAGAGCATGCGGGGTGTGAGCCCTGACCATCTCACCCAGTGTGGCAGCTCTGGAGGGCAACGCTTGCCCCTGAGGTCCCCAGCAGGTTGGTGAGGCTTTGTTGGGGCGCTTGGCAGCCAGGGTTCTTCCTCTGTCAAGTCCCACTCCCCCATTTTCACAGATGCTGGTCCTCAACAACCATTTTGCACCCTGAGCCCCATCTCAGCATCTGCTTCCAGAGAGCTGTATAGGTTGTAAGAAAACAAATATAACACCAGTGCAGAAGCATATTGTGATAGAGAAATGAGTTAGCAGATCCTAAGGATTTTGAGTCATATCTGGCACATGGCGTTACTGTTACTATTTATTGCTATTAATTTTATCATCCAAGGCTGGAGTAGGCTGGTTCTCACATTGCCCTGTCCTCTGATACCCCTAGTCCCTGCAGCAACTGTGGAGTGGAATTCCATGTCGTCCCTTCCCTGTGTATCATTGGAACCATCAACTGTTGCCACTGCCACCAGGCAGGGCCGCAGATGTGTCCTCTGTGCAGCTGCTCTGCAGGGAGCGCCCGCTCCATGCCAGGCTCTGCCATGCCGGGTCCTAGCCCATCTCTAGCCCTCCTAATGACCTCGTGGGCCCCCGATGAGAGGAACCCAGAGCTCAGGGGGTTCAGTGACTCACCCATTTTCAGGTTCTAGTAGGTGGCAGAACTCAGACCCATGTCACACAACTTTTTTCATGGACACATGAACTGATTCCAAGGATACAGACCAGTTTATCCAGTGACTGGAAGAAGGTGGCATCCCTGGCTCCCATCAGCTCCTCTGGCTTCACTCCGTTCCATGCTGCTTCCTCATGTTCTGGGTTATTTAAATGCTTAAATGAAAGAAAATGCAAAGTCAATAACCAATTCCTCTTTTCATTAGAGCTCCTGGCTTGCTCCTATGTGGTTTTCTAGGTCTGTGTCTATAATTCATCATCCTCACCTCTCAGAAGCCCTTGGTTGTCCCAAGGGAAGCTGATCAATAGCTCGTTTGGTGCGGGGCGGTGGCCGTCTCAGAGTTGAGTGGAGAAGATGGGAGGAGGGCTGAGGCTGCATCTGCCTGCAGACTGGACGACCCTTGATGCTGACAGTTCTCTCCAATGTCTGGAATCTTTGGACTCTTGCAGGAGCACATTGGCAACACTGAAAAGTAAGGCTAAGGGCGATCCGACATTTTGGTTCCTGGTCTCTCGGATAATCAAGAGTGAAAACCTTGATCACGACCACTTGGAAGCCTTGCCCTCCTTCAGACACTGTTTGGGAGGGGGACGTTGAGCAATCGGGGTGCCCACCTAGGAACATGGCCTCTGTTTGGTGCAGGTAAAACTGGCCATTAATACAGTTTCGGTCTGTGTAGGTTTGCCCCGTCTGGACATTTAATGTAAATGGAGTTATATACTGTGGACTTGCATGTTCGCCTGCTTCTCTCATCCAGCTGGCTTTTGAGATTAAACCGTGTTGTGGCATACAGTGGTACTTTGATCCTTTTTATTGCCAAATAGTGTTTCTAGGACTAATTGCATATATTTTTAAATATCTTTAAATTTTCTTTTAAAGCTTTAGAATAGATTTATATAAAAATTGCAAAGATATTATGGAGACTTTTTATATAGTCAGTTCTCCTTTTATTTACATCTTCCATCAGTATGGTTCATTCGTTCCAAGCAATGAACCAATATTGATATGTCACTATTAACTAAAGTCCATAACTTATTTGATTCCTTAGTTTTTACCTAATGTCCTTTTTCTGTTCGAGGGTCCCGTCCGGGGCACCACATATTTAATCACTATGTTTTCTCCGTCTCTTCTTGGCTATGACAGTTTCTCAGGCTGCTCTCGTTTTGGAGGACCGTGACAATTTTGAGGCACTTGCCAGGCATTTTGTAAAATGCCTCTCAGTGGGTACTTGTCTGATGTTTTCCTCATGATTACACTGGGGTTACGGTCTCTGGGGAGGAAGACTGAATGATAAAGTGTCATTGTCACCTCATCACGTCAAGGGTTTATGCTGCCAGCACGACATTGGTTTCAGCAGTGATCACCAGGACCGGGGAGTGTTTGTCAGGTCTCTCCGATGCAAGGTACTTATTTTTTCCTTTTCTGCACTAGATTTTTGGAAAAGAGTTATTATACGTGGCTCACTGTTAAGAAGGGGAGAGTTATGCCTCCCTGAGGGCAAAATATCTCCATAAATTATTTCAAATGCTTCCGCATGGATGATTTGTCTCCTCCCTATTCATTTATTTATTTATTTTAAAATTTGTATACATCAAAGTGCTACAAAAGTTATCTGGGTCTTGAGAAATGCATAGTATTATGCTTTCACTATTTCACGATTGTACAGATAGTTACACTGCCCCCAAATAACCCCAATGCTTCATCTATTTATGGATATAGACATATTTATTTTCCATTTTTGATTATAATCCATTATTGCTCAGATTATCTTGTTAGTCAAATTATTCTAGCTTTGATCATTAGGGCCTCTTCCCATTGGCTCTGGGTTCCAGTTCACATGCCCTTATTGTGTGTGTGTGTGTGTGTGTGCATGCGCTTGTGTGGTTGAATATCAACCATTTCTCTAAGAAATTAGAATAATTTCCATTAGAATGGATTCTTTCATTAGAAATGGTATTTGAATCCAAAATTTGGGTGTAGAGTGTGCTCTTTACTGCTGGGCTACCATTGCTTCTAGGCCATCTTAACAATCAGAGCAGGAAATAGATGCGTGTATGTACACATATTCATCTGCGTTTATATCAAGGAAACATAACTTTGTAATGATGCATGTGACCCTTATCAAGTAACAAACATATTATTCTGGTCTCATCCTTATGCTCGTCTGTAACCTCTCACTTCATCAGCAAGAGCCTGGCTTCCACCATCTACCATCCGTTTACTTACTCATATGAGAGAAGGAGAGGTCTGTCTGGAAAAAGTCCAGCTACTGTTAACATAATGAGACCAGTTAGCACGACATTCATGTAACCTGGCAGCCAAGGCGAGTGGACTGGGACGTGCATGCATGATCAATGATGATTTCACTGTACTAGTCAGTGGGGGTGGTAGGTGCTGTTGAGTGAGCATGTGCACTGTGTGACCCTCACATTCAAAGTGACTGAGTGAGTAGAGCAACGAAACTACATGAAATTTTGTGTTCAGTTTGCACATTCTTCCATGGAAACTATTCGGGTGACCCAGAAGGCCACAGCTCTGGGCAGCTCATGATTGACAGCTTTATCATGACAACACTACTGCTCATGCCTCACGTCTCATGCAGTTTTTCAATGAAACGTCAAATCACCCAGGTGACTCAACCCCACTCCAGCCAAGATTTGCACTCTGCAACTTCTGGCTTTTCTCAAAACTAAAATCACCTTTGAAAGGGAAGAGATTTCAGACTGTCGATGAGATTCAGAAAAATATGACAGGGAAGCTGATGATGATAGGGAGAACTGTGTGAGGTCCCAAGGTGCCTAATTTGAAAGGGACTGAGGTGTCATTGTCCTGCATACAATATTCCTTTTCTCTTGTATCTTCAATAAATGTCCCTATTTTTCATGTTACATGGTTGGATACCTTCTGGAAAGACCATATACATATATATATGTATGTATATATACACACATACATGTATACACACATGTGTAAATATGTATAAGTAGTTTAATACTATCATATGTGTTATGAGGTGTTAGCTGATATCCTCATAAAAAACAACTTTATCAACTAAGGTATAGTTCTTATATACAATTCTGATTTTTCTTTAGTTTTATAGACCCTATCCAATTCCAAAGTTACTTAGGTTGGTACCTCCCACCTGCACCCATATCTCCTTTTTTTAAGATTATTTCAGATATTTGTAATATTTATGCGGGGAGACCAAAATAACCTGAAATTATATTCTTGAGGGCAGACCTCTTGTAGTACAGGTTTCGCCTGCTAGGTGAGTGTTCTAGGAACCCATCCGTAGCAGGGTACCATCTGGTACTATTGTGAGAGGCTGTGTTTGGCTTCAGTGAATTTTTTTTGAAGACTCTTTCAACCTGTTTGTCCATTTCATGATGGGTGATTTATGAGCACACCTGCCCACACCACGCTGAGTGTTCAGCAGTTTTTGACCAAAAACAACATGACCACCATGCCCCACCCTCCCTATTCACCCAGTCTCTCCCAGAGCAACATTTTTGTTTTCCCAGATGAAAAAAAGTTCTCAAAGGGAAATGTTTTGCTGATATGGAAGAGGTGAAACAAAAAATGGCAGGAGCACTAAAAGGCATCAAAATCGCCAAGTTCAAAAACTGTTCTGAGCCATGGAAAAAATGTCTTCATAGGTGTATTGCATCGAATGGAGAGTACTTCGATGGTGACTGAAGTTTAAATGTATAAGAATAAATACACAACTTTTTATAAATAAATTCCAGGTTTTTGGGGATCTCCTCTCAAATAGCCAGATCCTTTTGCTACAGTCTGCAAATCCTGTGATGCCTGACTTCCTAAAAGATCTTTTAAGTTTGCATATATTAAAGTGTTATAACATTCTATGCATTTTGAGAAATGTGTAGTGTTTTGTAGCCACAATTTTGGTATCAAAATAATATCACAGCCTCAAAGGGTCCTCAGTGCTTCATGCATGCAGCCTTTACCCTTCCTGAATTCCTGGCAGCCATGGATCTGTTTACTGACTGTGTAATTTTCCATTTCCAGACTGGCATATATCTGACATTACATAGCCTGTAGCCTTTACAAACTGACTCTTTCACTTAGCAATATGCATTTACAATTCACCCATGTCTTCACATGTCTTGATAGTTCATTCTTATTTATTACTGAATACTCTTCCACTGTGTGGGTGTACTACTGTGTTTTAATTCATTCACCTATCAAAGGACATGGAAGTTGCTTTCCTTTTTTGATGATCATGAATCAATCTGCTATAAACATTCATGTGCAGGGTTTTTAAAAGTTAAATTTATTGGGGTGATATTGGTTAATAAAGTTATATAGGTTTTAAGTGAACATTTCTGTGATACATCATCTACCTACTGCAGTGTGTTCACCACCCAAAGTCGACTCTTCCTTCAGCATATATTTCACCCCCTTTGCCATCCCACTCCCCTATCCTCTTGTAACCACTATACTGTTGTCTGTATCTATGAGTTTTTGTTTGTTTTTCTTGTTGTTTTTTGGTTGCTTTCAGTTTTATATCCCATATATGAGTGAAATCACATAGTTCTTGACTATTTCTAACTTAGTTTGCATAGCATTATAGTCTTAAGATCTATCTATGTTGTTGTAAATGGTAGCATTTTAACTTATGGCTGAGTAGTATTCCATTGTACCACTTCTTCTTTATCCAATCATCTGTTGAAGAACACCTTGGTTTTTTTCATGTCTTGGTCATCGTGGATAATGCTGCAATGAACAAAGAGGTTCATATACCTTTTTGAATAAATATTCTCAATTTTTTTGAGTAAATACCCAGGGGAGGGGTTGCTGGGTCATATGGTAACTCTATTCATAATTTTTTTAGGAATCTTTTATACTGTTTGCCGCAGTGGCTATACCAGTTTACATTTCCACAAGCAGTGAATGAGTGTTCCTTTTTCTTCACAACCTCTCTGACACTTGTTATGACTTGTCTCGTTGATAATAGTCATTCTAACAGGTGTGAGGTGGTATCTCATTTTGGTTTTGGTTCGTATTGCCCTAATAGCTAGTGAAGTTGAGCAGCTTTTTATACAAGTTCAGCACAAATAATGGCCCTTTTTTATTACAAAATCATAAACATGTAGATCTGTAATATAACAATATCACACTCAAGCATACCATATGACATTTTAGGTAAAATGTTCAAATTAAAACTATAAATTATTATACCTACATTATTACCCTACCAACCACACTCAAGCAAGCCTTACTTCTGCTGACCCTTGTATATCTGATGGCCATTTGTATGCCTTCTTCAACGAATTGTCTGTTCTGGACCCCTGCTTATTATTTTTTTAATTGGATTGTTGGTTTGTTTACTGTTGACTTGCATAAGTTCTTCTTATATTTTAAATAGCAACTCTTTATTGAAGGTGTTGTTTATAAATACCTTCTATTTGGTCATTTACCTTTTGTTTTGTTGATGTTTTCTTCTGCTGTGCAGAAGCGTTTTAGTTAGATAGAGTACCACTCATTTATTTTTGCCTGTACTTCCCTTGCCTTTGGGATCACATTTATAAAATCCGCCCTAAGACCAAGGTCCACAAGTTTAGCACCTATGTTTTCTTCTGTGTGACTTACTGTTTCAGGTCTTATATTTAGGTGCATCACTCATTTGAATTAATTTTTGCGTATGAGGTAAAAAAAATAGCCTAGTTTAATTCTTTTGCATGTGGCTTTCCAATTTTCCCAGTAGCATTCATTGAAGAGCCTCTCTTTTCTCCATTGTGTGTTTCTGGTTCTCTCATCAAAAATCATTTTCCCATATACATGTGAATTTATCTCTGGGCTTTCAATTCTGTTCCATTGGTCTGTGACTCTGTTTTTCTTCTAATATCATGCTGTTTTGATTATTGTCATTTGTAGTATAATTTGAAGTAAGAGAGTGTGATACCTCCAGCTTTGTTCTTTTTTCTCAGGATTGCTTTGACTATTTGGAGGTTTCTATGGATCCATAAAAATATGATGATGTTTTGTTTTAGTTCTTTAAAAATAATGCCATTGGGATTTTGATGGGGATTGCATTAAATCGGTAAATTGCTTTGGGTAATATGGTCATTTTAACTAGTTGCTTCTTCTAATCCATGAACATGAAATATCTTTCCATTTCTTTGTGTCTTCTTCAAATCTCTTTTAATAATGATTTGTAGTTTTCAGTGTGTAGGCCCTTCATATCCTTGAAGTTTATTCCTAAGTACAATATTTTTTTTCTTTTTGTTGCAGTTGCAAAAGGAATTGTTTTTTTCCATTTCTTTTTCTGAAATTTCATTGTTAGTTTACAGGAATGCAATGGATTCTTGTGCATTGATTTTGTATCCTGCAACTTCACTATATTTGTTTATTGTTTCAAAGTCTTTAGGGTTTTCTCTGTAAAGAATCATGTCATCACTCTCAATTTGGATGCTTGTTTTTGTGAAAGTTTTTGTGTAAACATCATTTTTTGTGTGAACATAATTTTTCAAATTTGTTGGGCAAATACTTAGGAGTATTTTAAGCTTGGGCTTATGGTAAAACTATGTTTAGGCTTGTAAGAAACACAAACTGTTTTCTGAATTGGCTATATCATTTTACATTCTCACCAGCAATAAATGGAAGCTCCTATTGCTTCACTTTCTTGCCATAATTGGAATTCTGCATTTTTAAGGCCATTATGATAGTTTGTAGTGCTATCGCATTATTGTTTTTATTATTTTTTCTTATCCTCACCCAAGAATATGTTTCTATTGATTTTAGAGAGAGAGGAATGGAGAGAGAGAAAGGGGGGGAGAGAGAGAGATAGAGAGAGAGATCAGTGTGAGAGAGACACAGCAGTCGGCTGTCTCCCGTATGTGTCCCAATGGGGGAGCAAACCTACAACCTAGGCATGTGCCCTGCCCAGGGATCGAACCCACAGCCTTTTGGTATATAGGATGATGCTCAAAACAAGTGAGCCACCCAGCCAGGGCACATTATTGTTTCATTTGCAATTCCCTAATAAGAAAAGGTGTTGAGCATATTTTTCTGTAGTTTTTGCCATGTCTGTTTTCTGTGGTGCAGTATCTATTTAGATATTTTGCTGACTTTATAATTGAGTTGCTTGTTTTCTTTTAATTGAGTTTTAAAAATTTGTTGTATATTTTGTATACAGGCCCTTTATTAGATATGTATTCTGCAAATATTTTTCCCAGTTTGTGGCTTGTCCTTTTTCTCTTAATATTATCTTTTATGAAGTACAAGTTTTTAATTTTAATAAAGTCCAGCTTATCAAACTTTTCTTTCATGAATCACTCTTTTTTCATTGTAGCTAAACCATCTTTACCAAATCAGGTCATGCCGATTTTTACTTGTTTTCTTTAGAGTTTTACAATTTTGCATTTTACCCTGAGTTCTATGATAAAGTTTGAGTTACTATTTGGTTAAGATATAAGGTTTCTATCTAGGGATTTTATTTAATTAAAATATTAATGTAGTGAAAATGCATAACAAATAATATATTATTTAACCCTTTCTATGTATATAATTTAGTAGGCTCATTCTTTTGACGCTGTGTATAAAATTTTTTGGTAACACTTGTTGAAAAGACCATCTTCTCTTCATTTAGATGGTGTTGTGCCTTTGTCAAAAATCAGTTCACAGTATTTGTCTGGCTTTTTCTGGTCCTCTACTCTGCTCCATTACTCCGTGTCTTTTCTTTCACCAATGCCATGATGTTATGATTATTGTAACTTCACGGTAAGTCTTGAAGTTCTCTGTTTCACTATAATAAGCTTGGACTTTACCCTCTAGGTATAGGGACCTAATTGTATAAACAACGAGTAACCTGTGAAATTTGTATGTCAGATTCCCTTGGAAAAAGTGTGTAAAGCATATTGGAGAAGAACAAGTCTGGGTATAGAAAGACCACACAATTCAGGTGCCAGGTAATGGAGGTGGTATCAGTGGAGGGGAACAAGGTAAGGCAGGGAGGGAGGGATTTCCTTCACATATGCTAAGAGCACCAGCTAGTAGGCAAATGAGGTCACATTCACGTCCAAGTTAGGATGGTGGGCTCTGCCTTGCCATCCTTCTTGGCGGTTCCGTCCCTTGCAAAATTTACTTCTTGACATATTTTTTTTAATGTCTGGAGGCACACAACAAGCTTAATAGGCTGATGACCAAATATTTCCAACCCCCTTATCACTTTATACTATGAGATTTGAAAACTAGAAACTCGCTTTCTCAGGCTTGTCTGTAGCCAAGGACAGCTACATGACCTAGTCACGCCCAGTGAAATGTAACCGGCTATCTTCAGGGGGAAATTGTTTTCTTGGTACAGAGACACAAGCAGCTGCTGTTACTTCTCTCCCTCCACACAGATGAACACATTCATTTCCACCAGTGTTTGACACTTTATTTTATGATGAAGACTGTGATGGAAAACTCAGCGTCAAAAGGGAGCCGACCAGGGAATTGCAGCGCTCTAGCCCTGACAGCATTAATTAATTCAGCCAAAGCCTAGGAGCCGGATACCCTCAGACTTCTAATTGTGTGCGAAAAACAATTCCATATTTTTTAGGCCATGCTTGGCCAGCTGTTCTGTTATTTTCTGCCGAAAGCTTCCTAAAAACATGCACCTCCTTCCTCAGTGCCATCATCGCCATTGCTCTGGACGCGCTGTGGAGGGGACACTCTGTGGAGGGGTCGCGCTGTGGAGGGGCTACCCACACTGCTCGCCTGGCCTGGCCTGGCCTAGCGGCTTCTGTGCCTTTGTCCCCAAGTGCAGACTCTTCCCAGGTCTTTGGGGACCGTGGGGCACTTGCAGAACGCGACAGAGAACACCTTCACCTCTGTGCGGTGCTGCTAGGGAGGGAGGGTCCCAGGACAGGGGTGCCGGGGAACCGAGATGTCTTTGGACAGCTCTTCCTGTTTGCCCGCAGGCAGTTTCCTAACAGTACACATGCCCTGTAAGAGAACCTGGGTCAGTGCAGGTAATTAAGTGAAATCTTCTGCTGGAAACCGTCTCTCTTCCGCAACCCTAAGGCCACATTTTCAAGTCTGGTTAACGTCCTCCCCCACTCACAGGGGACTTCTACCTCTCGCCTGGCTCACATCGCTGTACCTGCGGGTCCCCAGGCCTGTCTGAGTCTGGTTTCTCCTGTGGCATGGATCAAATTTTGCCAAGAAGCAGCTCGTGTCCTTGTACGCTGAACGATGGCCATAACTACTCTGCACAACCCTGACCATCACTAAATGGACTTACCCGAATCTCAACTCTGGTGCCTCCAGGACATTTCGCTTTCGATTATCTGCTTGTGTATCTGTCTCCCCCTGCAGTCAGTGAGATTGTGGAGCTCCCGGCTCCATCAGATCACTTATCGGATGCTTAAATAAAACAAAGAATGAAGAAACATGATAGCTTTCATACATTTATTAAAATGCTTCTGCACGTTCCAGGAAAGATGGGAAGGCTGAGTGGTAAGAGCAACGGCTTCTGGTAAGGTGTGGGGAGCCGGGGGCAGTAATTTCTGTGCAAGAGAGTGGTCCATGGAGGAAAGCGAGAGAGAGGGCCCACATAAAAGACTCATGGGAGAAGTTCTGAAAGAACAAGAATGTAGAATTTGCCACATAAAAGGAAGAAGTCTCTAGCATGCTGGCTGAGTGCTGACAGGATTCTCTTCAAAGAAGCAGGAGTTGGCTTTTTTCCTCTCCCTCTCTCTCTCTAAAAAGTCAATAATAATAAAAAACAAAAAAATAGCAGGAGGAGCTCCCAGGCAGGTGCTAGGACAAGAAAGACCCAGTGCCCTCAGTATCACCAATGTCAAGGTGAGTGCTGGCAGTCTCTGCGTCACTGCCTCCCAGGGGAGGGTGTGAGGGGTGTACAAATAACCCCGTATATATATATACTGTCAGAGGGGCTCCCTAAGAAGCTGAAAACCCGGTTGCATTGGTTCAGAGCTCAGAAAAACAGGGCAGTTTTGGATTCATGTCCCTCAGATGGCTTTTCTGGTTCCTAGGAAATGTGGCTGTAGGACTGAGTGGGGTTTCAACTTTAAGAAAAGAGTTTTATCTCATTCTTTCTTTAGTCCTGCCACCTTCCCCAATTCACAGTCTTGAACAGTCCAGCATATTTGAAAGGGGATAGCATGAGCCCGATGGGCAGAAAGCTCTGGATTCTAACTCAGATAGCTGCGTCGCGGTGCAGCGTGTGACATCTGAAATCCTCCCCACAGGGCTGGAATCCGAGGTCTCCCCCTGTTTTTTGAGGAAAGTCACTTCTGTTTGCTGTGCCTCAGTTTCTTTGTCTGTTAAAATGAGGGTTATAATAATATTTACACCACAGGGGTAAGTTACCCAAGGACACATGCCAAGTGCTTAGAGGAAATCCTGAAAAACAGTAACCATTATTGTCATTATTGTTATTATGGGACCCTGGACAATTACTTATCCTCTCTTATTTCTCTTTTTTTGTATCTAAAATAATGATAAACTTTTCTTCCGTGGTGGTCTCTGGGATCGATACACCACCCAGTTCTCCCTTGAATGAGTTACTTCTCCAACTATTTCGGCAACAGCTTTTACCTGTTAGTCCCTTTAGGGGCCTTGTCAGCTGCACTGAGGAGCAGTGGCTCTTCCAGGGTCATGACCTGTCTCAGTCTGCATTTGAGACTGAAGGGTATTCGAGACTTCCCATCGTGGTCCAGCCTGGACAACTCTGAAGGACTATCCAATCCTCTATCCCAGTCCAAGTTGTTGTCGGGCCTGTGTAACAGCTCAAATTCTCCCTCTACCCATATTTCTTCGTGTTCTTTCACAGGCCTTGATCCCAGAAATACTTCTTAAAAGCACTTTGTTTACCAAACTTTATCTCAGAGCCAATTGTCTTAGGAACCCAAAGCAGTGATGCCTAATTTTAGACAATTGTTGCCAGGATAAGAAACATAAAACACAGTTTTCAGCGACATTGCTGTACAGCATGTTTCCTTTACAACATCACAAATGGACTATCTTGGGGGGCCACCCTCTCCAATGCACTTCCTGCCTTCTACCTGAAACATGGCTCCTATGACCAGCCTAAATCAAAAATGACTTTTTAGGCCAATCTAAATTCACTGAGTTTTAGTTCAGGGTAGAGGTTGACGGTTAGCTCCAGATGATAAGAAGGACACAGGTTCAGCTGGTTTAATGAAATCCGATTATTTCTAACCCCAATACAATGTTTCAGGTTAAGGTGAATATCACGTATCTCTGGGAAATGCTTGTCCACTAATAGAGTTCCTGCTTTCTTACTCTAGCTTCCTCGTCCCGCAGACTAAATGTACAAGGCTATTCTTAATTCTAGTTGTTGCTTTTCCAGGAACCATACTTAACAACGTTGGACAAGGCACTAATAGGCACAGGGCCTGTCAAGGTCCTTTGCAAAGCAAAGAAGTGCACATCGTTAAAGAGTTACAACAATACTACCTTCCTGATAATCAAGATCACTTTTTTGTGTGTTGCTTGGGGAACACATTTATATGTGTTGGGGAAATCTCAGTAAATGAATTATGCTCTTAACATCACCCCTGATTTTCTTTGTGGCAAAAAGCCAAGGACATTTGGGCACATATAAATAAAAAAACAAATTATATTGAAAGCAGGCGAGGCCTTTAACATCATTTAAAATATCCTCATCATGTGCTGACAAGTAATCACTGGACTTGGAGTGGAGAAGCGACGCTTGAAAAAGAGACAAAGGATGAGATTTTGTTAGGAACTCCTCGGCACGGGCATCAAACAGATATGCATATTCTTGCTTGACTGGTGATTCTTTACATGAGGTTGCACCCTTGGGAAGTTTATACACCATCTGCCAGAGTACTTGGACACTTATGGATTAAATAATTTCCCATTTACAGGCAAATACTCTTAGGTGAAAGAAAATTATAATAGTATTTATCATAAACCTATCTAAAAATCCACAGGAATGACAGGGAATGAGACAAAACATTGCCATGTAGGTAAAAGCAAGTTTATTCTTGATTGACATATAATGCAGAAGTAACTAAGCAAAGGCTACAGAATAATTTACAAGGGATATTGTGTGTTCAATTATGCCTTCCGAAAGAAGATATGACGATGTTCTAAATCCCAACAAGTTATATTGTGACCTTATTTAGAAAGACAGTCTTTTTGGATTTCACCAAATTAAAATAAAGTCATTAGGGTGGTTTCTAATTCAATATTACTTGTGTCTTTATAGAACAGGGTAATTTGTACATAGACATGCACAGAGGGAAGACAGTGTTAAGACACATGTGTCTGTAAGCCAACGAGCACAAAAAGCTACCAGCAGTTAGGACAGGGGCAT
Source organism: Mormoops blainvillei (assembly GCA_004026545.1). Lineage (NCBI taxonomy): Eukaryota > Metazoa > Chordata > Mammalia > Chiroptera > Mormoopidae > Mormoops > Mormoops blainvillei. The sequence goes on from PVJD01009819.1 coordinate 28,074, forward strand.
GAAACAGCCCCTTGTCTGGCGCCTGATTTCCGACTGCTAGGCTCCCGAATTCTGAGACAACAGTCTTGTGTTGTTTGTGGTGCTTTGTTACAGCAGTTCTAGCAAGCTAATAGAGTGGGTTCTGGACAATTTTGCGGGTAGGTTCTAAGTTCAAAAGTCATTTATCGTATGGCCACTAGATTTAGAACGTGTGCTCCTCAGTCATTTTTTCCATTCAGCTTAAGCTCTAGTCCAAACCTTGTATTGAGATCAGTATGACAAAGAAGATGGTGCTAAATTTTGTGTTAAGAATGGCAGAAAGGCTTCATAAGAGAAGTGGGAGGCGGAACGGGCAGCAAGAGTCTGTGGAGGCGAGGGGGTGGGCGAAGGGCTACACGCAGCAGCCGCTGCGCCTGCGCCTCCGCCTCTGCTCCTCCCTTCCCCGTGCTTTCTCAGGGAACGCTTTCAATATCCCACGTGTTACGCAATCCTTTATCCATTTCACCAGCTCAGAGAGTTGAATACCATGCCCACTAGAAACTTAATAAAAAGAAACAAAAACCACTCGCCCATAGTGGCTTTAAACAAAGTTTAGGTTTTTTCCAAAACAGAAAACCTGGAGGTGGAAATATGCTGGCGATGATCCGGCGCTGCGGGAGTTTCCAGACCGACACACCTGCTGTGCTGCGGGGTTGTTTTCCCAAGCTGGAGGCGGCGTGGCCACCACACAGCAGCCTGAGCTCCGGACCGGACGGCTGAGATTCCGGCAGGGGCAAGAAGAAATGGTAGCAACAGTTATAATCTTTTGTTAGAAAAAACCCTTCTTAGAAACCTCCAAAATTATATATATTTTATTTACTTGAACCGTATTACACAGCCATACCTAGAGATCAGTTTGGTGGGAAAAAGTGAAGAATAGGAGAAAGGGACACAATGAGAACATGAAGCTTAGTCTTCTGGCTGTGAATGTTCTTTCTTCCACAAAACCTTATTATGGTGACACTGCCAGCCTGTTTCCTGCAGGGATATCTTCTGTTCTACAGGACCGGATCCCTCAAATACAGCTTTGCCTTTATGTTAGGTTGCTACAGTATTCTGATCAGCTTTCTCTGCATAGAGCTAATGTGGTATAATAGGAACTACACAATCTCAGGAGACAATTGACCTGGATTCTAGCCCTAATTTTGTCATAAATTTCCAAGTATTTTTCCTGTATTCCTTGGAGTAAAATCGAAACAATTAAGCCTAATATCTTTTATCCCACATAATTTTCTGAGGTACTCAATAATAATTCTGGAGTTTTTGATTGGATTAATAGTAATAATGTAACAAAATACCATTTTCAAAGTGCTTTATAGCTTAAAATTACTTTAAAAACTACATTATTTCATTTGAGCTCCATAACAGTCATTATGAAGTGCCCATAATGAGTCATCCAAGAATAAAAGCTGCACATGTAATCAAATTTCTCCCACCCGCCAATCATTGCGATGATCCTAGCAGGGATAGTTAAATATCCTAAAGCTATTTTAAATGCATATCCTTTTTTTTTATAGCAGTGTTTACAAGTCTATTCTGTGACTCTCCATCACCTTCTAGCTACAGATTTTTAGGTAGTAACTGGTTTGATGCTCCCATCCCTGCTCCTTATCTGACCCCTGCCAGGGGACTCCATTCAGGGGAACATGTCTTAAAGCCAGTGTGGTAAAATACGCGAGCCCAAGGGCCCTGTGTCCCTTCCCAGGAAGGGCAGGCTGAGCTGGGCAATAAGTTTACGAGTATGTCAATGAGTGGTTCCAATTATCTGTCTCTTATCAGGTATTATTATTTAACCTGAATTTTGGTGACAAATACCTGAACCCAGAAGACCGAGCTTTCGTGATTAAAATGCCCCGCCTAAACTCAGATGCTTAATGGAGGCTCAGTGAAACTGCTGACACTCGTTCCGCCCAGGGAAACGGCCTGTTTCATTTGTGGAAAGAGACGAAGCACGCAGGCGCGGCTGAAGGGCTTGGAGGGCCTCTGGGAAGGAGACTGCGCCCAACCTTAGGGACAGGCTGCGGGGAGGGTGCTGAGGGGAGGGGAAACAGAAAACTCCCCACCTCCTCGGCTCCCTGCTCCACTTCGTTGTGTGCAGAATCAGGCTCGTCCTTCGCTGGGCACCGCTGTTTGGGAAACTGAGCGACTCAGCTTCTTGGCCTTATATCCAGGGACTGACTGAGTTGCTTTGGGAAGATGGGCTCATCTTGGTTGCGACCAACATGTCTCTGAAAATAACCGATTCTCTTTTCATTTTAGGTCCTCTCAGCCACACCAAGAATCCATTTTGAATAGTGCAAACAAAACCTCTAACAACCAACTTCCAAGAACATTTCTCCCAGTAGTTCTGCCCTTTCGGAATAGGGTCAGTTTGTATAGTGCACCCGTTAAGAAAGAGCGTCTTTTGTTATCAGATGTATTGGTGTAATATTGGTTAATAACATTATATAAAATTCTGGTGAACAACTTCATAATACTCCATTTGCATATTCCATTGTGTGCTCACTGCCTGAAGTCTGGCCTCCTTCTGCCACCCTCCATTTGACCCCCTTTACCTTCCCCGTCCTCTCCCAGTCCCCTTTCCCCTCTGATAACCAACATTCTGTGGCCTGTATCTGTGAGATTCTTTGTTCACTTACTGTTTTTGTATTATATCCCACATATGAATGAACTCATATGGCTCTTGTTACTTTTCATCTGACTCATCTTACTCAAGATTTAACCAGGCCGTTGCAATTAGAAATATTTCGTCTTTCTGAGGCTGAGTCTATTGCATTGTTTATATGTATGTACCACACCTTTATCCTACCATCCATCAAAGGGTACTTGAGTTGTTTTAATGTCTTGGGTATTATAAATAATGCTGCAGTAGACGTACAGATACATTTATCTTTACAGATGCGTGTCTTCATATTTCCGGAGGTGGGGGTAAAAACCAGAAGACGGATTGCTGGGTCAAATGGTAGTTCTATCCCTAACTTTTTGAGGAGCCTCTGTGTTGTTTTTTATAATGTTTGCACCAATTGACATTACTGCCAGCAGTGTACAAGGATTCCCCCTCATCCACATCTTCTACAACCCCTCTTATTGTACATTATTGGTGATAGCCCTTCTAACAGGTGTGAGGTGGTATTTCACTGTAGCGTTGATTTGCATTTCCCTAACAGCTAGTGATGCTGAGCATTTTTTTCATGTATCTGTTGGCTGTCTGTACATCCTTCCTTGAAAAAATGTCTACTCAGCTCCTCTGCACATTTTTATAATCAGATTGTTTATTTTATTTTTGTTGAATTGTATGAGTTATTTAGATATTTGGATATTAGCTCTTTATCAAAAGTATCATTTGCATATATTTTCTCCTGCTCATTTGGTTGCCTTTTTGTTTTGTCAATGGTTTCTTTTTCAGTGCAGAAGCTTTTTAGTTTGATGTAGTTAGTCTCATTTATTTATTTTTGCTTTTATTTCCCTTGCCTTTGGGTCAAGTTCATAAAGACCCCCTTGAGACCGAGGTCCATAACTGTAGTGCCTATCTTTTCTTCTATGTGTATCTCATTGGTTTAAGGCTTATGTTCAAGTCTTCAGCCTATTTTGAGGTAATTTTTGTCAGATAGCAGTCTAGTTTTGTTTTGCATGTGGCTTTTCAACTTTCCCATTTACTGAAAAGATTTTCCTTTATCCATCGTATGTTTTGTCTCCTTTGTTGGAAATTAGTTGCCCATATATGTATAGCTTTATCTCTGGACTCTCAATTCTGTTTCACTGGTCTGTGTGTCAGTTTTTATGACAGTACAATGCTATTTTGATTACTGTAGCTCTGTAGTATAGTTTGAGGTAAAGGAGTATGATACCTTCAGCTTTGTTCTTTTCCTCAGGATTGCTTTAGCTCTTCAGGATCCTTTGTGTTTCTATATAAATTTAAGGATTTTTTTGTACTAGTTCTGTGAGAAATGCTGTTGAGATTTTGATAGGAATTGCATTAAATCTATATATTGCTTTAAGTAATATGACCATTGAACACTGTTAATTCATCCAGTTCTTGAACATGGAATATGTTTTCATTTCTTTATACCTTCTTTAATTTTTAAACAATATATTATAGTTTTCAGTGTACAGGTATTTCACTTTTTTTGCTCAATTTATTCCTAGGTATTTATCCTTTCTGTTGTGATTGTAAATAGAATTGTTTTGTTCATTTCTCTTTCTGACCTTTCCTAGTGGGTACATAAGAATGCAACAGATTTTTGATCATTAATTTTGTATTCTGAAACTTTACTGTGTTTATTTTTTCTTACAGTTTTTTTGTTTTTTTTGGTTTTTTGGGGGGTGTGGTCTTTACAGTTTTCTATACATAGAATCATGTAAAATGAAAATGGTGAGTTTTACTTCTTCATTCCCAGTTTGGGTAACTTTTTTTTTTCTTGTCTGCTCTGGGTAAGACTTCCAGTACTGTGTTGAATAACAGCAGTGAAAGTGGGCATCCTTGTCTTATTTCTGATCTTAGAAAAAAAAACTTTTAGTTTTTAACCATTGAGTGTGATATTTGTTGAGCAGTTGTCATACATGGCCTTTATTATGTTGAGATACTTTCCTTCTATACTCATTTTATTGAGTGTTTTTAAAATCATAAATGGATGTTGAGTCTTGTCAAATGCTTTTTTTGCATCTAGTGATATGATTCAGTAATTTTTTTACTTTGTTAATGTGGTCCATCATATTGATTGATTTACATGTGTTGAATTATCCTTGCATACCTAGAATGAACCCCACTTGACTATGATGTATTATATTTTTAAAGTATTGTTATATTCAATTGGTTAATATTTTGTTAAGGATTTTTATGTATGTTTATCGGAGATATTGGCCTGCGATTTGTGTGTGTGTGTGTGTATGTGTTGACTTTGCCTAGTTTTGGTATCAGGACAGGTATTAAACCTTTTCTTAATTACTGGTAGAATTGCGGGTGAAACTAGTCCCGTACTTTTATATTGGGAGAGGTTTTTGATTACTGTTTTAATTTTCTTAGTAGCGATTGGTCTGTTTAGGTTTTCTAATTCTTTACAGTTCAGTTAGGAAGGTTATATATATGTAAGAATTGTCCATTTCTTCTAGGTTATTGAATTTGGTGGTATGTAACCTTTTACTGAATTCTTGCAGGGTGTTTTGTATTTCTGTGGTGTGTGTTTAACTTCTCTTTTATTACTGATTTTATCTATTTGTCTTTTTTTTTGTGAGTCAAGCTAGAGTTTTACCAGTTTTATTTAAACACGATGGAGCAAAAATAGGCTTAGAGCTGTTCATATGGAAAAATAATACAATAATTAATAAATACTAATGCAAGAATAAACTGTGTTTCTCTTACAACTATAAGCCTACTTTTCCCCACCCTGTGTTTTCAGTGAAACAACTGTATGTTTTATTAATTCTTCTATTGTATTTTTGTTGCCGATTTCATTTATTTGTGTTATAATTTTTATTACTTTTTTCATCTACTGACTTTGGCCTTCATTTGGTTTTTTCTTTTCTAGCTCTTTAAAGTGTAATGTTAAATTATGTATTTGAGATTTTTCTTGTTTCTTTTTCTTTTTTTCTGGTAAATTATTTATTTGTGTTAGCATTTAAAAGTTTAAAACAATGCATTTAACCAGGGTAACCAATTTAGGTATGCTGATCATGTCTTTGCTTTATACCTTGATTTTTTTGTTTTTTTGAGATAGGCCTGTAATGCTATATACTTCCTTCTTAGTACTGCTTTATCCACATCCCCAAATTTTTGGTATGTTGTATTGTCATTTTTATTTGTCACTGTATATCTTTGGATCTTGTCTTTTATTTTTTCTTTGACTCAATAGTTTTCATGTTATTTCATCTCTCTAAATTTGTGTATTTTGGTTTTGGGATTTTTGTTTGTTTGGTTTTTGGTTTTTTTTTTTTTTTCTTTCTTCTTGTAGTTAATTACCAGCCTCATACTGTTGTGGTCAGAAAATATGCTTGGTATGATGGTATTATTTCAATTTTCTTAAATTTATTGAGCCTAGTTTTGTGACCCAGTGTGTGGTCTGTCCTTGAGATTGTTCCCGTGCCCTTGAGAAGAATGTATAGTGTATTGTTTTGGAATGGAAAGTTCTATAAATATTGATTATGTCCATTTGGCCTAATGTGTTATTCAAGGCCAATATTTCCTTGTTAACATTCTGTTTGGATGATCTATCAATGCCAAAGGGGCATCCAATTCTGCTATTAGAATTGCATTCTGTGTCAGTTTCTCCCTTTAGATCTGTTAGTAATTGCTTTATATATATTGGTACTCCCAGATTGGGTGCATATATTATTGTGTATCCTTGATAATTGTCCCCTTTATAGTTATTAAATGCCCATCTTTGTTTCTCATTTCCTTTTTATCTTGAAATATATTTTGTCTAATGTAAGTATGGCTATACCTACTTTTATCTGGATGCAGTTTGTTTGAATATTATCCTCCACCCCTTCATTTTGAGACTATGTTTGTCCTTGTAGTTGAGATGGGTCTTTTGAAGGCTACTTATGGTTGGGTTTTGTTTTTTCAACCACTACTCTGCTTTTTGATTGGTAAAATCAGTCCATTTCCATTCAGGGTAATTATTGGTATATGAGGACTTATTAAGGCTATTTTAACTTTTGTTTTCTGTTTTCTTTGCATCTCCATTGTCTCTTTTCCCTTGCGCTTCTGTCTACTATTTTAGTTTGATTTTTTTTAATGATTTTTTTCCTGTTTTCTTGTTTTTTTCCTTTTTTATGTGTCTCAGCACTAGAGTTTTGTTTTGTGGTTACTATTAGGTTTACATAAAAAAAACAAGCTTCATACTTAAAAATAGTCTTTTTTTCTGGTTCTTCTGGTTTCATCTTTTATTCATTCAGCTGTGCAAGTTCAGTCCTTTTTCTTCTCCACTTTTATGTTCATTCTGTGTGTTTGTTTCAAAGTTGCAGAGCTTATGGTCTTTTAAAAAAATGTCTTCCCCTTTAACCTTTATGCTATAATTTAGCATTTAATACCGAATTTTGAAATAGAGCTACGATTTCCTGCTTCTTTCTCTTTTTTGTCACCTTACTCAGTTTTGTATACTTTTATCTTTTTGTTTCAGGTGGAATAGATTCTTTTAACAGCTCTTGTAATACAGACATTGTGGTGATAAATTCTCTCAGCTTTTGTTTGTCTGGGGAGGCTTTTATTTCTCCTTCATATCTAAAGGATAACTGCTAGATATATTAGTCTTGGCTAGTGGTTTCTTTTTTTTCAATATTTTGAATATTTCATTACACTCTTTCCTGGCTTATAGAGTTTCCACTGAAAAACCTGATGATGATCTAATGGGGTTTCATTAGTAGGTTACAGCCTCTCTACATCCTCCTCTCTGGATGCCTTGAAAATTCTTTCTTTGTCATTAACTTTTGACAGTTTGCATAACATATGTCTCAGAGGGGGTCTTTTTACATTGAGATAATTAGATGTCTTGTTAGTGTCTTGAGCCTGGAGGTCAGGCTCTTTCCACAGCTCGGGAAGTTCTCTGCAGTGGCTCGAGCGAGTTCTCCGTGCCCTCCTCCCTCTCTGCCTTTATGCTGCTCTTTCTAATGGAGTCAGATAGTTCTCGTGGAGTTCTTTAATTTCTTATTACTCTTAATTTATTATCTTCTTTCTCCTGGGTCATTTCTAAGTTCTGCCTTTGAACTCACTAATTCTCACTTCCATATGGTCTGCCCTGTTTTCATGCTTTCTAATGCATTTCTCATCTCATTTATTGAGTTACTTAGCTTCAGAATTTCTGTTTGGTTCTTTTTTATACATTCAATCTATTTAATAAAGTACTCCTTTTGTTCATTAATTTTCTTCCTGAGCTTACTGAATTGCCTTTCTGAGTTCTCTTTGCTCTCATTGAGCTTCTGTCATTTAAATCAGAGGCTAATATGAGTTTGCGTTTGGTTTCTGGAGACTTTTCACTTTCCTTCTGCGCTCCCCTGTTACCCTGGTTGTTCATGATATTTGATAGATTGTGTCTCTACCTGTATGTTTGGGGTATTAAACTCTTTTTGTGTTTAGATACTGTTTTGTTCTTAACAATCTAGTCGGTTAATAGGTAGGGCACTTCCTTTTGTTTTCCAGGGTATGGTGTTATAGTGCAATTACTTTGTTTTCTCTTACACTCACAACTTGTGCCTTTGGCATCACAGTGTAATGGCACAGCTTCAGAGAGGGAAATGCCATGCACCCACTGGGGTTACCGTCCTCCCCTCTGTGACTGGTTCACCTCAATTACGGGGCAGGGCACTACCACTGTGGTGCGAGAGACTGGTTCACACTGGAGTAACAATTTTGTGTGCTCCCAGTGCTACATCCTTTTTTCTCATTGTTTCTGTCCCCGCTGTTTTTTTTTTTTAATTCTCACCTGAGGATATATATTTATTGATTTTTAGAGAGAGAGGAAGGGAGAACAAGAATGAGAGAGAGAGAGAGAGAGTGAGAGAGAAAGAGAGAGAAACACTGAGAGAGAAACATCAGTCAGTTGCCTCTGGTATGTATGCCCAACTGGGAATGGTATGTGTCCTGACGGAGAATCGAACCCACAACTTTTTGGTGTATGGGATAACACTCAAACCAACTGAGCCACCTGGCCAGGACCCCACTGTGTTTTTTGAGGCACCTCCACTGCCTCCACGGAGCTCTGCTGGGATGAGAAGGGAAGAGGTATATTTTACAATTTTGTAGTTCTATTGTACTGTTGAAGGCTTCTCAGTCTTCCTTTACTGTGCTCTGTAGGGATGAGTGGTGCTAGGGAGGTAAGTTCAAGATCTGTGGTTCCACCTCCTCTACTTGTGATGGCTGTCTCCCATGCTGTGCTTTATAAAATCGTCCCAGCCACTTTGACCAGGGTCTTCCATGATGAGGAAGGAAGAAAGGAGATTCCTTTTCTTAGGGTACCACTGCTTCTGTCCCTGTTACAGTCCAGAGTAGGGTGAGGGTATTAGCCAGACTCCTTTCTCACTACCTCACTCATTGGAGGTCTGGTTGGCACTGAACTGCATCTGCAGCAACTGTTTCTGTCCTTCCCTGTGTTCCACTTACCTACTCTTTCCAACCTGCCCACTCTCAGATGTCCCAATGTATGATATTGTAGTTGTGTTTGTGTGTTGAGCATGTTATCCTTTGTTGAGTTATAGTTGTCTGACTTGTAAATTTAAGGGGACAAACAAAGGAAACATCTCAGTCCACCATGATTCTGACAAAGAAAGAGCATTCTGATGAGGAACTCAATACCTCAGGGGGAAAAATGGACAGCAAATAAATTGGGAACCCGAGTAATCTAGATGAAAGGATTTGTGTAAGAGGAGCCACGTGAAGTTCCTGAGGCTATTTTTAACCTCTTAGATATTCTCTTTAAGCAAGCAACTGAGGAGAAGGAGAGCAGACCATCCCTACCATTGATTCTGTGCTTATGGTCCATGGACCTGGTACACCCCAGATCACTTCTCTATGCCTGGCTATGAAATGGGAGAAGGATTACTTGTGGATAGTTGCTCATGGGAGACTGAACTTACAGTTAGTGGGAATTGAGAAGATAATCCTTTCTGGAATCTGAACTGTCTCAAGTTTTTTAGCAAATCCTTTCATGGTTTTTCCTTTTGCTTCCTCTTCTGAAACTATAAGAGCTGGGCTAACAGTACCTGGATCCATGAAAAACTGTATCAGGCCAAGAAGAGCTGTTTTTAATCCAAAATCAGTTCCTTTAGGCTCTTCCAGAAATGCTACAATGGGAGGTACTGTCTAGAATACAAATGGAGACAGTTTGAGATGGTCAAGGTACATGTAGGTGCCATCGGTCAAGTTTATTTCCCAGGAACTTAGAGATGGGGGAGGGAGGAAGCTTCAAACAGTGCTATGACAGAAATATTTTGCATCATTAAATTTTTTGAAAAAAGTCAGCAACAAAAATGTTTTGGATGAATGAGTCCTCTATGAAACATATTATTCCACAACAGAGAGGAAAGGAGAGAGGGAAAAGTCTATGTGAGAGAGAAACACTGATTGATTCACATCTCATACACACCCTGACCAGGGAGCAAACCTGCAACCTGGGCATGTGCCCTGACTGGGAATTGAATTGGTGACCTTTCAGTCTACTGGGGAGGGTCAATGTTCTAACTGAGCCTCACTAGCCAGGACCTGAGATATATCTTATTCAATTCATGACACTACCTGTTACAGAAACCTAGTTTGAAAAGAGGCTCAACATTTTCAATATGGTCCTAGACTTTCTTATTCATTGTAAGTAAATAACTAGCTATCATCTCTGTTTTTCTTTATCCCTTTTTCTCCCTCCTCTTCTTGCCTCCTGGTTCTCTTCCTTTAGCTTTCCTCTTCTTGAATTCTCTAAATCCTCCTTCTCTCTCATGCTCTCACTTTCTAAATTCCTATTTTTAGCTGTGTAACAGAACTGGGTATGATGTTATTATTTTTCAGTCATGCTACAGCCCTGTGTTTGAGTCAAAAGAGAAGAGCTTCTAGAGTTGGAAATACTTCAAGGGTACAAAAAGGTTAGAAATAAAATTCAAGAGGTTGACTCTGTTGGGAGCTTCTGGGATTTCCCAGTATGGAAGATTCATTATTTTGTGAGACGATAACTGATTGTGTTTGAAGGAGCACCAGAGGGTGATTTAAATTATGTCCATTATGTGTCAGCAAAAATATCTCAGGCAGAACCATAAAATAAAACAATGTAGTGGTGCTGTTATCCAGTTTTCCATTTCATCTTGGTCATAGAAAATTTAATGGCCAACATTAAATATTGTTTTTTACTTTATTTTTCTTTCTTACCTATTTATTAATTCTATTTATTTTTCCTTTTATTGAATTTATAATTTAGTTAACAAAATTATACAGGTTTCAGGTGCACAGTTCTACAACTCATCCTCTGTACACTGTACTGTGTGTTTGTCACCCCAAGTCAAGTCTTCATCTATCACCATCCACCCCCTATACTCTCCTCCACCTCACCCCAGACCCCAATAATCACCACACTGTTGTCTATGTCCATGAGTTTTTCTCCCCTTTTTTTCTACCCTAACTTTCCACCCCTCCCACCCAGCACCCCCAGCAGCTGTCAGCCTGCTCTCTGTGAGTCTGTCACTGTTTTGCTCGTTAGTTCATTTTGTTCATTAGATTCCACATATGAGTGAAGTTATATAGTATGTGTTTTTCTGTCTGGCTTATTTACACAATGAAACACTACTTGGCCATAAAAAACAAACAAACAAGGAAATCTTACCCTTTGTGACAGCATAGATGAATCTGGAGAACATAATTTTATTTTTTAATTACAGTTTACTTTCAATATTATTTTGTATTAGTTTCAGGTATACAGCATAGTGGTTGGGCAACTCTGTACTTTATAGAGTGATTCCCCTGATAATTCCAGTACCCAGTGGGCACCATACACAGTTATTAGAATATTATTGACCTTATTTCCTGTGCTGCGTGGATCCATGACTATTTTGTAACCTCCAATCAACACCATACTGTTTGTTTTAAGGTCATAATTTATCTTAACTATTTATTTAGTCAGATGAATTCTGATGATTATATGTACCCATAAAAGTACTGAAAATACATGACCCCTAAAAAACCAATACTCTGAGTTCTGTCACCACAGGTTAGATTTGATTGTTCTTCAGCTTCGTATCAGTGCAATGCTACAGATGTGCTCTTTCGTGTCTGGCTTATTTCACTCAGAATAATGTTTCTGAGATTCAACTCTGTTGTTCAGTTTATCAGTAGGTTATTTTTTATTGCTAAGTAATATTCCATTATATAAATATTCTATAATTTATTTGTTAATTATTTGATGATTATTTTGATTATTTCAGTTTTCAGCCATTATTAATAAGGCTGCTGTATAGAGAATAGAGTCAATAATAATGTAACAACTAGGTATGGTGTCAGATGGGTACTAGGCTTATCAGGGTGATCACTTCATAAGTAATATAAAAGTCTAATCAGTATGTTGTACACATGCAACTAATATTGTGTATCAAATGTAATTAAAATATAGAGTGTATTTTTAAAAGGCTGCCATAAATATTCTTGCACAACTTATTTTTAAACATGTTTTAAACTTTGGTAAATAGCTAGAAGCAGAATTGTTTGGTCAGATGTATAACAGACTTTATAAAAAAACTGTCAAAGAATCAGCCAAAGTGAATGTTTTATTTTATGCCCCCTCGGCTATGTAGGAAATCTCTAGTTACTTCACACCTTTGACAGTGTTTGATATCGTCAGACTTTTACACAATTATTGGTTCTTATGAGTTGGAGATGTTATCTCATCTGGTTTTAATTTACATCACACTGATGCATAATAATGCTGAGTATTATTTTATGTTTGTTGGTACTTATGTGTCTTCTGTGAAGTACCTGTTTAAAAATTGTCCCCACTTTAAATTGAGCTTTTTTGTGAATTAATTGTTGAATTGTATACAAACATCGACTATCCCTATTTTATATCTACATATCTCTATATCTCTCTATATAGTATTTTCCAAATTTTAACTTGTCTATTTGTTCTTAATAATATTTTAAATAAGTAGATAAATTTAATAAAAAACATTAATGTTTTAGGTTGTGTTTGCTGACAAGAAGTTAATATCCAAAATATTTCAGAAACTCCTTCACCTCGATAGCAAAAACAAAACAAAACAAATAACCCACTTAAAAAATGGGCATGGGACATGAATAGTCATCTCTCCAAAGCAGATATGCAAGTAGCCAACGGTATGTGAAAAGAGGCTCAACATCACTAATCATCAGGGAAATCTAATCAAGACCATAATGAGGTGTCACCTCATACCTGTTAGAATAGCTACTATCAAAAACAGAAAGATAGCAGGTATGGATGAGGACATGGAAAATTGGAACCTGTCTTATTTTTAAGTATATCTTATTGATTATGCTATTGCAGTTGTCCCATTTTTTTCTCCCCTGCATTTCCCTCTGCCCTGCACCCCCATTCCCACCAGCTTCCCCCTCCTTTAGTTCATGTCCATGGGTCTTACATATAAGTTCTTTGGCTTCTCCATTTCCTACACTATTTTTAACTTCCCCCTGTCTATTTTGTACCTATCATTTATGCTTCTTATTCCCTGTACCTTTTCTCCGTTTCTCCCCTCACCCTTCCCCACTGCAAACTATGAACAGTAAGGTGACAACTCACAGCTATCAACAACTGACCCTAAAAACAAAAACAAGCTAAGCAATCAACCAGAACAGGAATGGAACCACAAAAATGGAGGTCACATGGGGGGTTGTCAGCGGGGAGCCCTTGTACACTGATGGTGGGGATGTAAAATGGTGCAGCCGCTATAGAAAACAGCACAGAAGTTTCTAAAAAAAATTAGAAATAACAATGGCATGTTATACTGATGTCCGTTTATGGATATTTATCCAAAAGAATTGAAATCGGGATCTCAAAGACACTTGGCACTCCCATGTTTGTCACAGAATCAGTCACAATAACCAAAGAGTGGGCAGGATCTAAATGCCTGCAAACAGATAAATACATAAAGAAAATACGTTTATGATGCAATGAAGTATTATTCAGCCCCAGAAAAGAAGAACATTCTGCCATGTGCAACGTCATACACAACATTGAGGTCCTTACGCTAAGTGAAACAATCAGTCACAGAAGGACAAATACCATGACTTCACTTACATGTGGTCTCTAAAACAGTCCAACACAGAGAAGCAGAGGGTGGAATAGTGGATTCCAGGGATGGGAGAGTCATTGCTTTGCAGGTATAAAGTTTCAGTTATGCAAGATAATTAAGTTCAAGTGATCTTCTGAACAACGTTATGCCTGAATACTTAAATATTTGTTAAGAGGGTATATCTCATGTTAAGGGTGCTTACTACAATGAAAAATCAATTTTGTATGTATTTGTGGGTCTATTTGCACATTATATATATTTTTTATTTTTTATTTAATCTTTATTGTATTTTTCCATTACCCTTGAGTCCCCTTATACCCTCCTCCCCACAACAATCACCACCCTGTTCTGTATCCATGAGTCCTTCTTCCTTTTCGCTCCATCCCTCCACCCCCTAACTACACCCCCCACTAACTTTCATCTGCTCTCCACCTATGAGTCTGTCTCCATTTTCCTTGTTAGTTCAGTTTGTTCATTAGATTCTACATGTGAGTGAAATCATATGGTATTTGCCTCTCTCTCTGACTGGCTTATTTCACTTAGCATAATGGTCTCCAGTTCCATCCATACTGTTGCAAAGGGTAAAATTTTCTTCTTTTTTAACAGCCAAGTAGAATTCCATTGTGTAAATATCCCATAGTTATTTTATCCACTCACCTACTGATGGATACTTGGGCTGCTTCTATATCTTGATGATTGTAAATAACACTGCAATGAACAGAAAGGTGCTTATGTTCTTTCAAATTAGTGTTTTGTGTCCCTTCAGATATATTCCCAAAAGTGAGATCACTGGATCAAAAAACCAATCAATTTTAAATTTTTTGAGGAATATCCATACTGTTTTCCATAGCAGCTGCACCAGCCTGCATTCCCACTAACAGTGCACTAGGGTTCCCTTTTCTCCACATCCACACCAGTACTTGTTGTCTTTTGATTTATTGATGATACCCATTCTGACAGGCATGAGATGGTATCTCATTGTGGTTTTAATTTGCTACTCTCTGATAATTAATGACATTGAGCATCTTTTCATATGTCTGTTGGTCATCTGCATGTCCTCTTTGGAGAAGTGTCCACACTATATTTTGTTGTATTATCTGTCCTTGTACCAGTGCCACACCATCTTGAACTTTATAGTAAACCTTGAAATCAAAGTATATAAGTCTTCCAAATTTACTTTTACATTTTAAAATATTTGGCAATTCTAGACCACTTACTATTCATCTACATTTTAGAATCTGCTTCTCATTTGTTTCCACAGGCACTCTGATAACCCCTCTGACTCTGAAACACAGTCATGTATTGTCTTGATATCAGAGATGTGACCTGTCTCAAACTTCTGAATTTCAAAAGGATAAGAAGCTAGGATAAATGGAAGAAACCTATTAATTTTGATACTAATGACCCATACCTAGCTGCAACAATAATTTTATTTTAACAAAACTATATTCCAAGCAAGTTGGACACTTGGATGTATTAATCACAATTGCATATGGTGGTCCATTTCAGATCATGTGAACCTGGTACTCAAATAAATCAATATTTGTTACTGTAAAATTGCTGATGTACATATCTAAGTAATTCCTGTTTCTTTGTGTAAAAATGTGTCATTAGGTCATTGCTTCTCATTAGCAATGAGAGCAATCAATTCATTATCATCTGTGAATACAGGTGAAAGTTGGTATTCATATCGACCTGTCTACTTTTAAAGCACTTACTCTCATTACCTGGTGCTCCACATGATATCACTGAGGTGGAACACAGCCCGCGTTTCTCTGATCTGATGTGGACAGACATTCCCAGAAGCCAGCAGGTTCCACATCTCTCCTGTCTCTCCTAGAACTGCCTCCCCCCAACCTCTTGTTAGCCTCTTGTAGCTCAGATCTCAATTATTTTCTGGGAAGTAACTTTTAGCCTCCACACCTTTGTGACTCCCCATCCGACATGCCTCACCTGGCTTTGTGAATAGTCTCCCTGTCACAAAAGAAAAAGTAAAAGACTTGCCCTGAGATACTAATTTGCATCAAGACTTCTTTAGATGAAATTCTTGGATTTATAATGATATTACTAAAGGTTGTGAGTTTGTTTTATTTGTTTGTTACTGTTGGAATGGACCAATATGAGTGAACACTTTCTAAATGGACACATTTGATTTTTGTGTTCCTGTCCATTAGTTCACCATAGAGTCATGGGCAAACATTTATTAATACAAAGAATCTATTGGCCTAATTTAACTTAAAAAGCAAAACCCTGCCCTGGCCAGGTGGCCTAGCTGGTTGGAGCATCATCCTGTACATCCAAGGCTCTGGGTGTGATCAGGGTCCTTACCTAAGTTATGGGTTTGCCCCCTGGTTGGGGCACGTACGGGATGCAGCCAGCTGATGCGTCTCTCTCTCTCCCCACCCCTTTCCTCTCTCTCTAATATCAATAAACATATCCTCGGGTGAGGATTAAAAAAACAAAATAAAACCTGTGGCACCTGGCCCCACATTTGCCCACCAGACATAACCGGCCAAACCCTAAGGCTGAGGTGACCTGTGTCTCCACTTTATTTTACAGTTGCTCCTGGTCTTATGGTTTCTTCCTTCAAGTGAAAGATATACACATGTGAAAAATAATATAGTATTGTAAAACGGGAAGATTTACATCACTGTCACAAAATGACTAGGTGTTAATGACCTCAGGTGAGTCATTCGACCTCTCCAGGTCTCTCTTTCCTCCTCAATACCATGGAGTTTGCCCCAGTCCATGGCTCTCAATGGCTCTCAACCAGGGGGTTGCCTCAGAATTAGCACAGTGTTTCATGCATCACACAGGTTTCCTGGCCACACAGCCAGACGCGGACGTAGGGAGGCCGGAAGGGGCCTAGGCTAATGTAAAGGCTTGAGTGGGAGTCTGATGTTCCAATGATCAATGAAGTTGAGTAAATACTTTAGTCCCCAGATCCCACCTTTAGGGTTCATGAAAGTCACTGGAGGGCTTATGAAATCACCAAGAGCTGGACCTCACTGTTAGAGTTTCTGATCAGGAGATCTGGAGAAAACTTGGGAAGCTGTAAGAAGTTTCCAGGTGCTGCTTAGTGCTGCCTTCCTGGGAGCTGCCCATTGAGAGCCACTGCGCTAAGTCAGGGGTGCTCATCGGGAGGCGTCAGTTCTCCGGGGGCAGCGAAGCATATCCGGGACGGAGGCCGGTTGGCGTTCCGTTTCTCAGCTACAATTCTCCGACCGTGGGACAGGGTTGTAGACTGATGACAAGCCCCAGAGAGCAACCAATGAGAATCAGAGTCTCTCTGGTAGTAAAATCTGAGTTTTGGGAAGAAGTAGACTACCAAGCTTTAGGTTCTATTCTTTAAATTTGCAATGGCCCAATTTTTTAAAGATATCTCCATGTGCCTCAATGTATGCCTGAATTGAAACAAAGCATTAACTATAAAAAAAAAAATTTCTGTGCTTCTATCTGCTCTGACTCTGTGTGTGTGTGTATATATTACATTGACTATCTAGACATCTAATGGGGAGGAGAGATCAATAATAGTATAATATATGTTACATATATAAAGTTGTATTTTGGAATTTTAAAATGCTATGTTAATGATTTCCTTGTTTTAAGTAAACTTCCAAAACTACCAAGAGATGATATACTATGGAATAAGGGGCTTCTTTGTGAATTATACTAATTATACTCCATTTTTTCCAGTTGGCAGTTCTCACACAAGAACCAAGCCCTGTGCTATTCTGAGAGTGTGTTTTTCCTAGTAGACATTGGCATCAGAGACGTTTAGCTGGAAAGTAACCCAATGAGTGACTTCCAGGGCAACAAAGGTACAACTCTTGAGATGTTTTTCTCAATTTTTAAAAGAAAAACAAATAAGATTCAGTCTTCCTGTTGCTGTATGAGATGGAATTTTAATATGCCATTCAATGAAGAGAAATGTGTCTGGAAGAAATATTAATTTATGAAAATAAGAAGCAGCTCCAAAGTTCAAGAGTGAAAACCGTAACGAAGGCATCGAGTTGGCAGGGCGGAAACGAATGGAGGAAGCTGCGGTCCCCTCAGGAAGCTGAGGAGCTGGCAACTGGAGAGGAGCCGGGCCTCTACAGGGACCGACAGACGAGCCGGTTGGCACACCTCATTCGCCATCTGTGCCCGTTTAGCACCATGTTGGTGAGAGGCCGGCAGCAATACGGGGCTCCTGCGGTCCCGTGGGAGGTGCTGCTTACTTCAAGGAGCAGATGGGCAGGACGGCTTTTCCTGCAGAGTCCAGGCATACCCAACGATGCCTGGGACCCGCCGTCCAACCTTTTGAGAGACACGTGCAGTTAGTTAGAAGAGAGGAGTGGAATGACTGCTGGGGGCATGACCTGCTCCTGGAGGACCTGAGAGCACAGAAAGTGCGTGTGTGGCGACATGGGTGAAGGCGGGGAATTGCTGCATTTCTCCCAAATCCCCACCATCCTTTAAATTGTGGTTCTCAAACTATCAGAGTGCCAAGTAAAATAACCCAGTTTTATTATTTCATTAAACAAATCACCATTATTTGGTCAAATTATAAAGGGAAAGGAAAGACTTCTGGTTTTTACTTCAACATGTGAAGAGCTTAGAAGTCAAAACTCTCATTCTGACAAATAAAAAGCTGAACAAATGTGATGAAAACAACTCTTTTCAGTTCCATTTGAAAACTGATATCCGCCCTGGCGGTCCAGCTTGGTTGGTTGGAGCATCATCCCGAATGTCTATAGGCTGCGGGTTCGATTGCCTGTCGGGGCACATAACTAGGTTGCGGGCTCCAACCCTGTTGGACCACATCTGGGAGGCAGCTGATCCATCTCTCAAGCACTCATTTATGTTTCTCTCTTTCTCTTTCTCTCTCTCCCTTCCTCTTTCTCTAAAATCAATAAACATGTCCTTGGGTCAGGATTAGAAAATTTTAAAAAAGAATGAAAACTGATATCAGAGGCAAATGATTGCCTGAAAACTGAAGAGAGGTAGACACGGGCAGTCACTTCTTACCAAAAGCAGAAGCCCAGCAGGGAAGGGAGGCTTGGAGCAGTACCGGCAGGAGCACCGAAAAGCTATTAATCCACAAGCTTCTGTGGGCTCAGTATGCCATGGCTTAGGCATTAAACACTCTGGGGGAACCCACCTTGGAAAAAGGCACACTTTTGTGAGTTTTAAATCCAGGAGCCCTCCCTGGTTGTCACTGTGAAGGTTGGAGGAAAATCTCCGTGTGCTTCCTGCAGGAAAAGAAAATAGCAGCCGTTTCTGAAATACCACATCCAAAGCGCGCTGCTTTTTGCTCTAGTGTCTGCAGTGAAAGCCACATAGTCGTCATAAGACTACAAAACATTTCTGCTTCCCACACACCCCACTAGCTAATCAATGATACCTCCCTACAATAACAGAAAATTAGACTTGAACAAACTACAATGGCAGACTCTATTTAGGAAGTTTCTAGAAAAACCCAAAGACTGCGGAAGACAACGAAAATAAGGACACCAGAAGATATTGAAATCTCAGACACCGATAGCTACAGCACACAGTAGACGCAATATAACTCCTGGTCATCGATGAAAACTCTCACACTAAAGGCTTACTCAGTCTCAGTGTTTGTTACCCAAAGCATCATGTCTAGCTTTGGAAATATTACATGGTAAATGTAAGAAGAAACATAGTCTAAAGAAATAAAGCAAATATCAGAATTAACCTCAGATATGACAGAGTTGTTAAATGACCAGACCAGGAATTTAAAATAGACGTGATTAATATGCCAAGGGCGCTTATGGGAAAAGTGGGTCACATACAAGAACAGATGTGAAATGTAAATAGAAAGATTGATACGCTAAGAATAAAAAAAAAGTCAGATTTTTTTTTAAATGTAGTAGAGTGGATTTTGTCAGTATAAGAGTCAGTGAGCTTGAAGTTATGTTAGTAGAAACTTCCCAAATTAAAATGAAAGCAGAAAAAAAGAATTGAGCACAAACAAAAAAAGAAAAATAATATCTAATGAGAGGTGGCAATTACAAAAGGTAATATATACCTAATGAAAATACTAGAAGAATAAGAAAAAGAAGCTGAAGAACCATTTAAAGTAATAAAGGCTGAAAATTTTCCAAAATTCATTTAGAGGCTACACACCAGATTCACATCTAGGAAGGTCAGATAACACAAAACAATAAATGGCAAAAAATCCAAATTAAGGCATATCATATTCAAACTTCAGAATACCAAAGGTAAGCATAAAAATGTTAAAATAAACCGGGAGTGTGGGAAGAGTCACTTGATCTTTTGAGAGACAAGAATAAGAATTACATCATACTTCTCTTCAGAAACCATGTAAGTAAGAGGAGAGTAAAGTGAAATATTTAAAGGTTGAAAGAAAAAACCTCACTGACTTACAAATTTGTATCCAGGAAAATCATGTATCAAAACTGAAGGAGAGAGATTTTTTTAGAAAAAGAAATCTCAGGGGACTGGTCACCATTAGACCTGCATAAAAGAAATATTAAAATAAATTCTTCAAACGGAAGTAAAATGATATAGTTTAAAAACTTGAATCCATATACAGAAAATTTCTTGAGGAAGGCAAAAGAAGGTAAAATAAAGACTTTTTTATTCTTAATTGATCTAATAGATAACTGTTCAAAACAATCACAATAATGTATTAGATGATTATAGCTTATGGCTGAGTGAAATAGATAGCAACATATTAAAAATAAGAGAAGGAAATTTCCTAAGTACCAGCACTACTCATGAAGCAGTGTTTGAAAATGGACTTAAATCAGTTATAAATATAAACTACAGGCCTGAAGGCAACCACTAAGAAACATAAAAAAGTGTAATTGACATGCTAAGAGAAGGGAACAAAATGAATCATAAAATGCTCAATTAAAACAGGGAAAAAAGCCCTGGCTTGTGCGGCTCAGTGGGTTGAGTGCTGGCCTGTGAACTGAAAGGTCACTAGTTCGATTCCTGGCCAGGGCACACCCCTGGGTTGAGGGTCAGGTCCCCAGTAGGGGGCATGTGAGAGGCAAGTGAATGATGTTTCTCTCCCTCTCTGTCTCCCTCCCTTGAATAACCCAGAAAAGACAGGAAGAAATAAAGAAACAAAGAAAAAGGACAACATAAAAATAGATACAATATGGTAGGTATTAATTCAACTATAACACTAATTCTTTTAAATGTGAATTACATAAATAAAACAATTAAAACATATAATGACCATAATCACCCTGCCTGGTGTAGCTCAGTGGACTGAGGTTCGGCCTGCGAACCAAAGGATCCCCGGTTTGATTCCCAGCCAGGGTCAGGGCACATGCCTGGGTTGCAGCCCAGGTCCCCAGTAGGAGGCACACAAGAGGCAACCACACACTGATGTTTCGCTCCCTCTCTTTGTCCCTTCCTTCCCCTCTGTCTAAAAATAAAGTAAAGAAAATCTTTTAAAAAACCACAATGACCATAATAAATAAACAGGTGGATAATAAAACAAGACCCAACTATATGTTATCTACAAGAAACCCAATTTCAATGTTAAGACATAGGTCAGGTAGATTAAAAACAAAAGAATGGAGAAAGATTAACCATGATGACACCGACCCCAGGGGGAAGAGTAATAAATCTGCCTCGTGATCACATGACCTGGTTGCATTACTCACACTGTTCTCTTTTGTTTTCCCTGGGCAGTTAGTTAATAAATATTCTAGACAGATGTCAGGGGTCTAAGCTATATTAAGACCATTAAATGGAGGGCAGCACCCCCTTAAGCCAGAATAGGGCCAGAAGTAACAATTAGTGAGAAAACCCCAGATAAGAATCACGGCAGAGAAGGGGAGATCTGTGAAATCCGGCTGTTTCCCTGGGAAGATCCTTCCTGCACAGTTGACCCTGGGAATCAAGTCCTTCATCCCTGAGGCGGAGGGAGGGGTACACAGGCTGCAAGCATGGCAGGCTGCACTCCCAGGTGAAGTGAAGGACTGTGGTGCTGTGGTGGGAGGCAGGTGCACGAGGACGACTAGGCAGCCTCCACCTACCATCCGTGTATTCTAATGAACGAGCTTTCTGAGTAAGACAAAGCCAAGAATCCCTGACTATTTTCCTTTCTCCAAGGAATTCATTGTTCCAGGTTAAAGCCAACGATCTCTGTTGCCCAGTTTCTCCTAACCAAGTGACTTTCTGAACACAGGAGTCAAATGTATTAGACCCTCCTTTGGATATTAATGTTGCCATTAGGAATTATAACCCAATACTAAGAGCCAGGAACTCAAAATCAGCTTAAGTAAATGAGCAGCAGGTGTCTTGCACAGACTCCTGGAGAGTTGCCTGCATTCACCTCCCCCACCTCAGTTTTACAAAGTATAATATCAAAGCATTTGGGATTGGGTGGCAAAGGAAACTCCCAGACGCCCTTATGCAATAGTAATAAGCCGTATCTTTTGCACCCAGTAAACATTCGGTAGCAAAGCAATTTAAACAGAATGGAAAGCAATCTGCATTTCTGAATGGAGGGAAAATTAATAAGGGGACTGGAGGAGGGTCCAAGGGTTGAGTTAATCAGGCTGAGCTTTATAAACTGTCTCGGAACCGTAGGGCTTTACAGAATAAATTTATCTTGTAAAACTATTTTTAAAAAAATCACTACTACAATTTGATTGACGTTGTATGCATAGCTCAATTCGATCTTTAATCTCTCAAAAATATTTTGTAATTTTTAGTGTGCAGTCTTTATATACATTTTATTAATTTTTCCTATGCATTTAATGATTCTAGACATTGTTCTAAAAGGTATTTTAAAATATAAAAATAAATATTTTCCATGGCCAATAAATATCAATTTATTAATAAATAACTAATAAGTTGTGATGTATTAATGTTTAATAAATAGTGAATATTTTATCTATTATTAATTTATTATTAAAATAATTTAAATTAGTAATTAACTTATTTCACATCTCTTTGAAAAACCTGTTCTAAGTAAGATGCTCAGTTAAAGGCAATGCTGGTATATCCACCGGGACTCTTCCCTTTGGTAGAGCGCTCAGATACAGAACCTATGCCCAGCTTTACACGTCTGGCAGGTGTCCATGGGCTGCCTTTCGACTCACCTGAATCAGAAAGTGTCACTTGGCATCCTCCTGGGGGGCCATTACTATAGGGTTTCCTCTCTCTTAAGACACTGTGCTCCAGGCTCTGCAAGTCTCCTTCTCTTTGCAGCCACCTCTCCAGCCCATGTTACTTCCTGCCATGCAGCCAAGGCCACAGGCCGGCCTTCCCTCTCAGGTTATGTTTATTTTCTCCGGGAGCAGGGACTGGTAGATTGAGAATCCTCTCTTGTTACCTTTATCTTCTAACTCCCCACCTTCAAACTCTCCCTTGTTAACTTTCTGTATTACTGACAATTTTCTTCTTTCCTCTCAGAGTCCTTTATTTTTAGGTTTTTCATTTTTCTAAACATTTTTTTTCAATTACATTTGACAACCAATATTATGTTAGTTTCAGGTGTACAACACAGTGATTAGACATTTATATAACTTATGAAGTGATTACCTGATACCTCTGGTACCCATCTGACACCACACACAGTTATTACAATATTACTGACTATATTCCCTGTGCTGTACTTTACATTCCCATGACTATTTTGTTACTGCCGATTTGTATATCTTAATTCCTTCCCCTTTTTCACCTAGCCCCCAACCCTCTTCCCATCTGGCAACTGTCAAAATGTCCCCTGTATCTATGAGCTTGTTTGTTTTGTTTGACCATTTATTTTGTTTTATAGATCCCACGTACAATGGAAGTCATATGGTACTTGTCTTTCTCAGGCATTTCACTCAGCACAGCACCTCCTAGATCCATCCATGTTGTTGCAAGTGGTAAGGTTTCATTCTTTTTTTTATGGCTGAGTCATATTCCATTGTATAAATGCACCACTTCTTTATCCACTCATCTATTGATGAACACTTAGGTTGCTTCCATAATTTGGCAACTGTAAATAATACTGCAGTGAATATACAGGTGCATGTCTTTTCAAATTAGTGTTTTGAATTTCTTCAAGTAAAGACCTAGAAGTACAATTGCTAGGCTCTTCTTTGTTTGCCCTTGTTTTAAAGCCCATTTTGTCTGGTATACATATTACTACCTCAGCTTTTTTGTTTCCATTTTCATGAAATATCTTTTTTTCCATCCCTTTACTTTTAGTCCATGTGTATCTTTTTAAAAATTGTTATTCTGTTACAGTTGGCCCACTTCTTTCCCCTTGTTCTTCTCTGTCTAGCCCTGCCCCCGCTCCCACAGCCAATTCCCACACCACTGTCCATGTCCATGGGTCACTCATACATGTTTTTTGTCTGATCTTTTCTTTCCCCCCATCCCCCTCCCTCTCCCCTCTGGCAGCTGTCAGTCTATTCCATGTTTCCATGCCTCTGGTTCTATTTTGCTCATTAGTTTAGTTCATTAGATTCCTTTTATTGGTGATATCATATAGTATTTGTATTTCACTGACTGGCTTATTTCACTTACCGTAATACTCTACAGTTCTATCCATGCTGCCACAAAAGGTAGGAATTGCTTCTTTCTTTCTGCTATGTTGTATTCCAGTGTGTAAATGTATCACAGTTTTTTAATCCACTCATTTACTGATGGGCACCTAGGCTGTTTCTAGCACTTGGCTATTGTAAATAATCCTGCTATACATAAGGGTGCATAAGTTCTTTTGAATTGGTGTTTTGGGATTCTTAGTGCATATTCCCAGCAGTGGAATCACTGGGTCAAAAGGCAGTTCCATTTTTAATATTTTGAGGAGATTCTATAGTGTTTTCCACAGTGGCTGCACCAGTCTGCATTCCTACCAACAGCGCACTAGGGTTCCCTTTACTCCACAACCTCATTGGCACTTGTTCTTTCTTGATTTGGTTATGATGGCCATTCTGACAGGTCTGAGGTGATACCTCATTATGGTTTAACTTGCATCTCTCTGATGGCTAGTGATGTTGAGCATTTTTTCCATATGTCTATGGACCCTGTGTACATCCTCCTTGGAGAAGTGTCTGTTCAGGTCCTTTGCCCATTTTTTAATTGGATTGTTTGCCTCCCCGGTGTTCAGTTGTATGAGTTCTTTATATATTTTGGAGATTTAACCTTTGCCTGATGTATCATTGACAAATATGTTTTCCCATACATTTTGTTCCCTTTTCATTTTGATAATGGTTTCTTTAGCCATGCATTAGTTTTTTAATTTGATGTAGTCCAATTTGTTTTTTTCCCCTTTATTTCCCTTTCCCTAGAATATATATCAACAAAAATATTGCTTTTTGGGATATCTGAAATTTTACTGCCTATGCTTTCTTCTAGAACTTTTATGTTATCATGACACATTTGTCTTTTATCCATTTTGAATTTATTCTGGTATATGGTATAAGTTTGTGGTCTAGTTTCATTTTTTTTGCATGTACCAGTCCAGTTCTCCCAACACCATTTGTTGAAGAGGTTCATTTTACTTCATTTTGTGCTCGTACCCTCTTTGTCGAATATTAATTGACCATAGAGATATGTGTTTATTTCTGGGCTCTCAATTCTGTTCCATTGATCTATGCGCCTGTTCTTATGCCAGCACCAGGCTGTTTTGATTACAGTGGTCTTGTAATATAGTTTGACATCAGGTACTGTGATCCCTCCAACTTTGTTCTTCTTTCTCAAGATTACTGAGAATATTTGAGGTCTTTTTTGATTCCATATAAAATTTTGAAATATTTGTTCTAGATCTGTGAAATATGCCATTGGTATTTTAATAGGAATTGCATCGAATCTATAGGTAGCTTTGGGTAGTATGGACATTTAAATGATGTTCATCCTTCCTCTCCATGAACACAGTATTTGCTTCCATTTATTTGTGTCTCCCTCAATTTCTTTCTGCAGTGTTCTAAAGTTTTCTGAGTACAGGTCTGGCATTTTTGTACACCAACAATGAACTATCCGAAAGAGAATCCAGGAAAAAAATCCCATTTACTACAGCAACAAGAAAACTAAAGTACCTAGGAATATATTTAACCAAGGAGGTAACAGGTCTGTATGTGTCTTGCTATCTGACATGAATCTCTTCTAAGCAGCATATGTAAGGGTCTTAGTTTTTTATCATTCACCTACCCTGCCTCTTTTGATTGGCACATTTAATCCACGTACATTTAAAGTAATTGTTGATGGATATGTAGTTATTGTCATCTTATTATTTGTATTTTTGATTTTTTTTCTTTTTAAAAGAAATCCCTTTAACATTTCTTCTAACATTGGTTTAGTGGCAATGAACTTTTAGCTTGTTCGTGTCTGGGAAGCTCTTTATCTGTCCTTCAATTCTAAATGATAGCTTTGCTGAGTTCGGTAATCTCGGTCGTGGGTCTGTGCTTTTTTATCGTTTTGAATGTTTTGTGCAAATCTCTCCTGGCTTGAAATCTTTCTGTTGAGATATCAGCTGACAGACTTACAGGATCTCCATTGTAAGTAACTGATTTTCTTTTTCTGCTTTAAAGATTCTCTGTTTTTAACTTTTTTGCATTTTAATTATGAAGTGTCTTGGTGTGGGCCTCTTTTGCTTCATCGTGTTTGGGATTCCCTGTGCTTCCTGGAGTCCTATGTCTATTTTCTTCACCAGGTTAGGGAAGTTTCCCATCATCATTTCTTCAAATAGGTTCTCAATCCTTTGCTTCTCTCCGCTCCTGGTGCTCCTTTGATGGGAATATGAGTACACTTGATGTTGTCCCAGAGGTCCCTTAAGCTTTCTTCATTTTTTGGACTTTTTTCTTTTTGCTGCTCTGATTGGGTGTTTTCGGTTACCTCCCAAATCACTGATTTGATGTTCTGCTTCATTTAATCTACTCTTTATTTCCTCTAATGTATTGTTCATTTCAGTTATTGTAGTCTTCATTCATTACTGTTTTTAAATGGCTTTTACCCCTATTTTTATGTTTCTCCTCTCCATATTGAAGTTCTTACTGAGATCTTTGAGCATCCTTATAAACTTCAAGTCTGCATCTTGTAGATTGCTTATTTCCATTTTGTTTAGTTCTTTTCCTGGAGTTCTGTTCTGATCTTCTTTGTCTCCACATTTTGGCTACTTTCCTGTGTTTATTTCTATGTATTAGGTAGAGCTGCCGTGTCTCCTGGTTTTGGTAGAGTGGCCTTGTGTGGAAGGTGTCCTGTCGGTGCAGTCGTGCAGCCTCCCTGGCCACCTGAACTGGGTGTTCCAGGTGTGCCTTTTGTGTGAGTTGAATATTCTTTCTTGTTGCAGCTGAGCCTTGATTGCTGCCGGGCATGTCAGTGCGAGGGACTGCCCCTCAGGCTGCTTGGTTGTGAGGGCTGGCTGTGATGCAGCTGTTGGGCAGGGCTGGTCCTGCAGAGCGGAGTTCACCTCAGTGGGGCTCCGGGGCCAGCCAACCCTGCCTTTTGGGTGTGTCACTCTTGTTGGTGGTTGGGTCATTTTCTGGCCTGGTCTGAAGCAGACCACTGGGTGTGTTGGTTCTGAAGCCTCTTGGGTGGGGCTGTGGTGCAGGCCAAGTCAGCCACCACCTGTGCCCTGCCCAGGGCCACCACAAGGCGATCTGCAAACATTTGCCACTTGTGCTGGCCTTGGAGGTACCAGGGAGAGGCTAAGCAGCGAGCTGAGGCTGGCTGCTGCTTGCACCAGGCTTGGGGCTGCTCAGACAGAGGTATGGGGCACACTCGGGCAGCTCCGCCTATCTGAGGTCTGTGAACCTTTGAGAGATTTTAGAAAATTCGCAGCAAGTGCCAAGGCAAGCCATTTGCATGGAAAAGCCACAGGAAGTAGCTTGGGTGGGCCCAAAAGTCGGGTGGGTTGGGATCTCGGGGGATCGCCAGGGCTGGCCAGGCTGATGTGGAATCGGATAGAGTCAGCCTGTATGCACAGCTGCTTGTGGAGAGGGCTCAGCAAAGGAACGGCAGTCTCCCCCAGTGCTGCATTTGGGGGAAGGCTGCTTTTCTAGCTCTCGCCCTGAAACCAGACAACTCAGTTCCTCCTGGTGTGTCCATGGCTCCTTTAAAGCCACTGTCCCAACGCTGAAGGCCAGAGTGAGTCCATCGGCAAATACATCCGTGCACAGGCCTTTTAAGAGGAATGCCTGGGACTCTGGAAGCCCCCAGTCTCACTCAGCCAGAATCTCTGCTGGTTTTCACAGCTAGAAGGTATGGAGACTTCTCTTCCTGGCACTGGAACCCTGGACTGGAGAGCCCAGTGTGGGGCTGGGACCCCTCGCTCCTCAGGGGGACCTCCACAGGTGAGGTATCCCTCCTGATTTTTAACCACCACACAAAGTGTGTGACCAGCTTGTTCTCCGTCCCTCCTACCAGGCTCAACATGGCTTCTTCTGTTTACCCTTAGTTACTTAGGACTTCTGTTCAGTGAGACTCCAGGTGGTTCTCACACACTGTTGTTGTGCTGTTGAGCGGGGATTCTGATGTGGCTGTGGGAGGAGGCCGCACAGCATTCACCTGCACCACTGTCTTGGCTGGAAGCCCTCCAAGTTCCTGATGGCACTTCAGAAAACATCTCTCCGGTCCTTCAACTTTGGAGCCCAAAACATTATCAATAGGCGAGCATGGTATTTCCAGTCTGTCCTGGGGATAGTTAAGCTTCCTGGAAAATGGGACAAATCACTCTTACTGTAGAAAAATGAGGAGTTCACATTGTTAAAAAACATGCCATAGCACACATAAAAGTAAGCATTTGCACACACTTTGTATTGTTTTAGATGAAAGCAGAGAACAAAGCCTGATTTCCCTGGGGAGAGAAGACCTGAGTTTAAGCTTGGACTCTACCACTTTTCAGCCTGTTTCTTGGGGCAAGTCATTTTAGGGATCACTTCAAACCCTAGATTCTTCTGTCATAAATAAGAATAATAATGTCCCACCCACATAGTCAGTATTAGTCTACATATGTTGTATAATTCTGATTGCAGATTTCATTTGTGGGAAATGTATAAAAGCATGATACCTTTCTGTGATTTTTGCCATTGTAATATTATTACCTACTCTATTTTTCAAAAGGATGCCCATAATACAATTACATAATAACATTTAATATTTACTAGACCCATGTAATTGGCTGAGTTATTTATATATATTATCTTTAATTTCTGATCGTGTGTGTTAGACATGAACACTTACCGCCAGAGCTCTCTTCAGGAACAATTACTCCCCAGCTGTGGACAGTGAGGCCGGCAGACAGCAGTCCTGCTCTTAGCTCCTTCATGGTCCGCCACCGCAGGAGGCGAGTCACACCCTGTCCTGGGGTAGTCCATCCCCCGTGCCTGAGAGACATGGCGATACCGAGGTCCAGCACTTTTGCTCCGCAGGAGATGACTCTGATCAATGGTGTTCCTTCCAGAGCCCTGAGCTGGGAGGTCCAAGGCTGCTGGGCTGCACCGCAGTCTGATCCCACTCTCTCCTCCATCTTCCACAGGTGCCGATCCCTGATAACCATCGCGTACCCCATGCTCGTTTCATCCCCTGCTCCTGGGGAACCTAGAGACAGTTGGTACCTGGAGTGTTCTAAGAACATGGAGATGAAATTTGGGAGCTGGATCACTCACCACCCTGTTGCCCGAGAGCCCATCAATGGTGGTGGCTGGTGGATCACAATCAGCCCCTGGCACCAGATGCTGTCAGGTGTTAAAATGTTCACAGATGGCGAAATTGGGATGTTGTACAAATGGAAAAGGTGTAGGACGAACAAAGATTTTATGCTGTTTCCAGGTGCTGCCTTCACAATGGAGAGATTATGAATAGCTGGTTGTTAACAGGCAGTGGGAAACCAGGAGTGGCAGCCAGAGGGACCTTTTGATTGAAGACAAAAGTGCTCTCACAGCCTGTAAAGTGGCCCCTGCAAAGCCAAGGACCAAGCACCGGACTCAATAGTGTACGAAGAGCCAACCAAGGGAGGTCTGCTACATGGATGCCAGGGTGCTGGCTGGGAAAAGCCACATTCCAAGCTCGTGCTGGGGAAGTTGGCGGAGCCAGAGGGCCAATGGCTGTCATTGCTGCTGACGCAGTTATCAATTACTGTGGACCAGCTCTGTGCTGCTACAGGCGGATGGGAAGCTCCTGTGTCAGGTTACAGAACGTTTCAGTAAACAAGAGATGAAAGCAGGTCTGGTGAGAAGGACACGCACACACAACCGCACACACACACGTGCATAATCCAGCACGTGAGCACACTTACCAGAGCCAGCCTGCTCTTTGGGTGTAGAATATTGTGTTTCTCTTTTCTTCTTTTCCTCCTTTTGTTTCCTTCCCTTTCCTTCCCCTTTCTTTTCCTTCCTCCCTTCCTTCCTGCCTTTGTTCTTCCCTCCTTCTCTTCCTTCCTATGTTACGTTTTTTTCTTTTCTTTTCATTGTGTTTTGTTTCTTTTCTTTGTGTGTGTGTATGTGTGTGTGTGTGCACGAGCAGGAATATTTTGAGAGGGCAGTTATAGGCTTTGGGAAAGAGGTCATCTGAAAAAGGCTAATCTGGGCAAATGTAGGACTGGACGGAGATTCCAACTAGGCTCCCAGAACTGTGAGAAGATAAGTTTCTGTTGTTTAAATAATTTAGTGTGTGGTATTTTGTTGTGACTGCCTGAACAGAATTATACAAACCTTGAAAACAACGTAGCAAGTGAAGGAAGACAGACACAAAGGGTCACATATTGAATAACCTCTTTTATATATACAAAGTCATTGAAAAACACTCAAAACTGTTTTAAAAAGAAAAAATTCAAATACTGTACCTGGCTTAAAAAATTAATTTTTAATAAAAAGACTTCACAAAGTTAAATTCCAGACTCAGATGATTTCACTAGTGAACTTTAACAAAAAGTAAAAAAAAAAAAAAAAAAATCAATCATTTTTCTTTTTTTAATTGAATTATTGGGATGATATCAGTTAATAAACTATATATGTTTCAGCTGTACAATTTTATAGTACATAAATATAAAATATATAGAAATATAAAAATATGTAAATATAGTATATAAAAATCTGTATATTGTGTTATGTGTTTACCATCCCGAGTCAAGTGCCCTCCGGTCAGCGTTTAACCCCTCTCTATATAAATTCTATACCAAAAAATAGAGGATAGAGTGCTTCCTAGCTCATTTTAAGAGTCCAGCATAAATCTAATACTAGAAGTTAACAAATATTTTATAAGAAAAAAATGTAAATATCTCTCATGACCATAGAAGCAAAACTGTAAAATATTGCTGACTAGATACCAACAACATATAGAAATATTATTATTTGAAAACTTGCTTTACACGCAGGCGCTCACAGACAGG
>PVJD01009820.1:0-59122 GCA_004026545.1 Mormoops blainvillei
TAATATTGTAGTACTCTTGTCATTTTTCCATAGGTTTGAAAAGTTTGAAACTGAAAAGATGAGAAAAACAGCTGTTGGGGAGGAAAAATAATTTTCTTTGTAACATTATAGGTATGTGGTTGAAACACCCCTGTAATAAAAAGACAGATTAACAGGAGAAAAACAAATTGAATTATGTAGATACTTATGGGAGTCCCACAAAGATATGGCACTCAAAAAAATGACCAGGGCAGGAAGCTTTTGTACTTTTTATACAGAGAAACAATAAATTTGTATAGAATTGACAAGGCAGAAGGGTTTGAGCTGGAGTCCTAAATGGTGAAGAATTAACAATTTGTTTACATAGGCTTCTTAGCCCTAGATTCCCTGTCTGTGGGGATAAGGATACCTTTTATCCTCTAGGCACATGGGAGATTTATCTTCTGCTTCAAGAGAAATGAAGGAAGGTCAGAGCGTCCTCTATGCATAGACTGTTCGTCCAGTAACTTTAACTAAAAAAAATCGATATGCCAATGTGGCATATTTTAGGGTGACATTCTGAACCCCTGAACATACAAATGAACAATTCCAAAATTTCCTGAAGAATGATCAATGATTGATTGAGAGTGATCAACTGCCTGGTATTAAGGCAGACATGTATCAAAACACACAATTTTCATGTGGTCACGGGTGGCCTCCTTTGGGATTCCTTCTTTGGGGAAGGGGCTTCTGAATTTGAACTATTTCTTATAGAAGGACACCCAGTTCCCATCTCAGAATATACATTTTATGGAAAGAACTGATGCAGACAAGTCAGGAAGCATCTGTTGAGGTATTTTGAAAGACAAGTTGCCCCTTAGCGTTAGAGATCAGCAGGGCTCCATCCTCTATCCAGGTGTATCAGCAAATGATGGAAGGACATAAGAAGCAGTGGGACACAAAGGAAGCCAAGATGACAGAAGCCCTGAGGACATGGACTAGCTGTACAATTAATAATATTTAAATTGGTCTGATCGGAAGGTATCTCACTGCTTTTCAGCCAATATGTCTTTCTTTTGTTGGGTTTAATGTTTTTAAAATATTACAGAATAAAATTCCACATGTTTTCAAGAACATGGAAGAAAAAGAGCAGACATCCTATTATTGCTGAAATTTTAATTTTTTAAAAATTAAATATTTTAAATTTTTCTGTGCATAAACCTTTGCAAAAATGATATTTGGAGATACTCATTTGGACCAAAACCTAAAAGTGGCTACATCATCAGTTTCTCTGTCATGTTCATTTTGAGCTGACAGGAAAATATTTCCCAATATAGTAAAAAGCAATTCTCAAACTTTAAAAACAGCATATAAATTACCCAGGGGTCTCATAAAAGTGCAGATTCCGATTCCATAGATCTGGAGAGGAACTTAAAATTCTGCATTTCTCACTAATTCACGAGCGATGTTGATGTTGCTGGTCCAGGGACCACATTTAAATAGCAAGTAGAGGACAGAACAAGTCTTGGAGTCAAGCAAGCTCTCAACCTTCTTTCAACCATTGCAAAATGGGGAAAAATGCACACATGAGGAAATTCTTGTGAAGCTGAAATAAAAGAACCATTCTGGAAGTACGTTGTAAATTTTCCTTTTCCTACGATTGGTTTTTTCCTAATACCATGTTGTTTTATAAATTCTTTGCAGACAACTCAAAAACAATGGCTGGAAGACCAGGTGCAGTAAATTTTACTGCATTATTGCTTCTAAAGGAGTTTGACACTAATGTGGAAACCACAAGCAAAATTCATTCCTATGAACATTCCTATTACACCTGTTAAGAATTCTGAAGATTTGATACCCTGTTGAAGAGCTATGAATGTTGAATAACATTTTTTTTTTTCTGAAAAAAAGTCTCGTTTGAAAGTTTTGGATTCCCATTTCATATTATCCTTCCCAAGACCAACTGGAACAAACCTCCTTTCTCTACCCAAGCCCCAGATAAAATAACCAATGGTATTTAGTATTGGATTCAGAGGAAATGATCAAAGAGTAAAGCCATAATCTAACAATTGTAATTATGTCATTTTCA
Organism: Mormoops blainvillei; assembly: GCA_004026545.1. NCBI lineage: Eukaryota > Metazoa > Chordata > Mammalia > Chiroptera > Mormoopidae > Mormoops > Mormoops blainvillei. Next base: position 2,048 of record PVJD01009820.1, read on the forward strand.
ACTATAATCTTTAGGTACTGTGGAATGAGAGAACCCTAATTTTCAAAGAATAAAGGTAAAGTGATTGAACAGCTATTGAATGTTACAGGCCTCTCAGAAAATAGCTGAATAAACAAATGGGCAGTGCTGTTTCCAACCCAATTAAAAAAAAAAGTAGGTTACAGAACATAGAAATCCTTTTGGAAAATAAAATTTTAACACTAAAGTTAAAACTTAAAGTGGACAAGCTTCATTCCTAAAGGTATTATGAGGAGTTTTTCTTAAGTGGGAAATTCCTGGACAATGATCAGAAGTGATAACTGCACCGGTGGTCAGATGGGAGGCAAAGCCATTTACTGTAGACTCCTACATTTGGCTAGATTCAAGTGTCCACAAAAAGACATTATTTTCCGGTATGCATGAGAACAGAGCTGAGATGCCATGCTGGTGTGAGTTTAGAAATAAAAAAGGAGTTTTTAAAACTCTACTGTCTTCAACTGTCTACAATGGTATTAATAACTAACCCGAGGGGTGTTGGCAATGATGGTGTTTTCTGGGTGGAACTGGATAGAAAAGAGAGGACTATTTGATAAAGGGAAGATAAGCAAATTGTCCCCAGTGAAACCAAGATCCTATTTTATTTCAAGATTTAAGAATATATGTATCTTGCATAATTATGACTATACAAACCTATCATACATTTAAGACTAAATTACTAATCGATTCCTTTATAATCTCATTGTATAAAAAACCTTTTAGCACTAAGTATTTATTCCTCATTTTCCTTTTCATGTTGTTTATCATAAGTGTACTCCGAGATTCTGTTCATTTTTTCCACTACTTTAAAAAATTATGTTTTCTTGTCTCTTTCCTCTGTATCTGACTTCCTCTTCCTTACCTTCCTTACTCTATCTTGAAACCCCTTTCTGGGGTCAGCTAAAGTCTTGAATGATGGCTATTGGTTAACTACCTTGTCAAATAAATGCATTGTGTTGAGTCATTTAAGGGGAGGGAATATAGAGGATCCAGAGAAAAGAATCAAGATTTTAATGAGATAATTCAACGGATAGCATTAGCCATACTACATAGAACTATCTACAATAATCGAGAAAGTCTGTTATCAGTTTTACAATTTTTAAAATTTGTATTCGTATTTCTCTTCTGCATGTGGTATGTGATTAACTCTTAACAACTGTGCATGAGTATGCACACGCACTATAAGCACACCTAGGTCGTACGGATATACTTTAGGCAATTGAGAAAGAACAAGGCAAGTGAAAAAGGCAGCAATGGTTATTTTATAAACTATTAAAAAAACAAGATGAAGTTGAACAAGAGTCAAGTCAGGTTTGCCGAGAGTATTTATTGCTGCCAGTGGAGATGAATGAACACAGGTCGCTTTGGCTAAAGACAAGCCAAGGGTGGCACCAGGAGGTTTTAGTCACTGAGTTGTCGCAGTCAGGCTGGTGCGATGGCATTGTCCCTTTCTCTGGGGTGTCTCGTGGTAGCGCCTGCTCCCCAGTGACTATCTTTGCTGCATGCTTTGAAGCCGCTTCATTTTGGTTTTTTGCCTTCGGGCAGTTCTCAGCTTTTTGGTTTTTAAGAAATTATCCTCTAACTGGTATAGAAAGTCTTCAATTCGTCCAATCTGGAAGAAATAGAGACAACAAGATTTGTTGTTGTTTTCCTGGGCTTTTTATACATAGGAAAATGGTGAGGTATTTAAAATTAAGGGGCACTTGTAGGTCCATGTTGGAACAGAACTGGTAGACACGGAAAGGATTGAACATAACAGGCACCTTCTGTTTCCATTTTGGGTTCCCCTGTTTCAGGAACATGATGTAGGCATGAAGGAGCTCGCTTTCCCACTCAGTCCTCCCTACTGGGTATGAGAATTGCACACTGTCTTTAATGGTTAGTCATACCAGGAATTTCAAAAATAAGTGAATGGTGAAAAATTAATCAGTTACCAAAAAGAATGAAAAAAACAAAATCCACTTCCCTGAATCCAGAGATTCTAGTATTTGTATGTTCCAGGCCAACTTGGGAGAAAAAAGAATAGTCCACGTGGTCTTAGTAAGAACTATTGCTTTTAAATCTAAGGCAAATTAAAAAAAATACATTTTCTTAAAAAATGCTATACCCCAGAAAATAAGATAAAATAGTGAATACAAATCAATAATTCTTAAAAATAAAGCATTAGTCTTTCTCCAAAGAAAACCAATTAGTCAATGACAGTTGAATGTATTATACAATTTGTCAGAAAGAACTGTAGAATAAAACAGTTCACATATGTGCTGAGTTGGGCCCTCATGAAAGCCTGTGGGTATAACAATTCATACTTAACCCTGACTGCCGAGACCTACTCATTATACTAGTTTAAAATCATTCACTGAAGAGTCCATTGTCATAAAGTTAGCTCAAGGTACATGAACATATCATCTACTTAAGATAAAAGCACTTCCAACTTCAATTTTTCAATGTTGAGTTCTACTTTTAAATCCCTTGATTTATCATTCACTGTAATATCAAAAAGAGAATTGAGATTGTCAAAAGAGAATAATAAATGGTAGCACTCATCTAGATGTTATTCTTAGGTCTTATATCACCCAGGTGATACAAACTGTCCATTGTTTTTGTTTTTGTTTTTTTAAAGAAAATAAGGTAACTCATTTATATGAAAAGAATTCTTTTTGAAAATTTAAAATTACTTCAGGTAAATTTCTTCAAAGGCACATTGTTGTATACGATGTCCGATCATTGCAGCAATCATGAAAATAATGTGACAGATTATTTCTGTATCTTGTCATGAAGGCAATGCATTATTCTATGTAATCCATATATTTATATGCAACTTACACCAAAATCATAAGTAAAAATTAACGTAGAGCATAATCAAAACAAACATAATGAATGGCACTTTACTGTTATTTCAACAGTTGAGTTGATGGCTCATGTTATCTGCACTGGTACTTTATTTATCTATCTATACCTATCTATCATTCTATTTATTTATTTTTAATGTTTTTTAAAATCCTCACCCGAAGGTACGTTTATTGACTTTAGAGAGAGAGAAAGGGAGGGAGGGAGGGGAAGAAGAAAGAGGGAGAAAGAGAGAGAGAGAGAGAGAGAGATTTCAGTTAGCCTAAATGCAACTTAAAATTACAATCCTAAGGCAACAATAAAGCTCTCTTCAATGATACAGAAAAATAATCATTTTAAACTATCCATTATGTGGCTACTGTCTTTTATTTTTTAAATTGTGCTGTTGGTAGACAGAGTACTGCCTAATTAAGCTGGGTGGCCTAGGGTACAAACTACATGCATGTCTCACCTGGCCTGTGTTCACCTCCTACCTGGTCCGTCTATGTGCTGACATTTCAACCCATTCTTCTAATGATGCTGGACCAATCTTTTAAAAATGTAATCCCAATTACATTGTTCCCTTGCTTAAAATAAGCAGATTCCCAAACCCTAAACATGGCTTATACAGCCCTGGGCAGTCTGGTTCATTTGTGTCACTCCATCTGCCTCGGCCATGGCGTACATCTCTCAGTTACTTGATCGCAGCTGTGCAGTGTTCTCCACACCCTTGGTCCTCCTGATGCAATGCCCTCTGATGGAATACTCCCATCTAAACCCTTACATGTTCTTTGAATTTCAGGTTCAACATCAGTGCCTCAGGGAAGTCTTTCTGGATAGCGCAGATCAGATTGGGTCTCTCAGTAACATATTTCCATAGCAACCCATTCATTTCTTTGCATACTGTAATTTTTACTTAATTGTTTATAATGATTTATACAACATCTGTCTTCCCGACTGGGCTTTAATCTCCATAAGGCAGGATCCAGTTCCATGTTGTCCACTATTCCCAGCACCTAGTATACAGTAGACTCTCATTAATCATCCTACCTGATCATAGAGCTGAAGACATTCAGAAACCAATGTGTTTTTCCATACTCAAAATGATGCCCCGTATGGAGTCTATCAGAAGGCTCTCTTTTCTCTTACAGGTTAAATATTCATTGCTTCCATATGCCATCATCATTCTATGAGCACTGTTTAGCTTTGAGACTCTTGAGTCAAGGCGATAACATGGTGTGGTCTCCATACTTGAAGCAGCCAGGGGTAGAAAAGGCACTGAATAAGGAGTAGGAGGGTTGAGTTCTGCTCTCTCAGTCTGGCTTATAATCCTGACCTGTGACCCCATAGAAGTCACTTGGCCTTTCTGAGCTTCAGTTTTCACCAACGTTTGGTGAGAAAAAGGTTAGCCTAGAAATTTCCAAGGATGCATCAAGCTAAAAAAGTTCCATGTCTTGTGTTTATAGATCAGTTAGTCCAGTCTTATGATGCGTCCTCACATTTTTTAATACAGAGGTTATTCTCTTAGAGGATATCATTAGATGAATGACCCAATATGCAGCAGAGTAACTTAATTTTAGATTCTGTACTTACTGAAGTGTAGGAGAGCTGCAACATGTTTTTAGTAAAGTTGGTTCTTATTTTCTTTTTTTTAAGTCAAAGAAAGAAAAATGCTGGTTGAAGAGAAAATAGATTCATATAACTAAGAGGAACAGATTGCAAATGATAGAAATTTCTATAAAGCCCTTAGGGATATAAAACACAAAGAAATATGTAAGCATGTAAGGAAGGAAATGAGCCAGTTTTTGGAGCAGAGGCCTTATTAGACTTTCCTTTTGGTACAGAATCTACGGTACTTGCTTAACTGTATCAAGTAGTATACTTGGTCATTCTGGGATTATTTTTTCCCATTTGCAAAGTGGGAAGATACCATTTTCTTGTGTGTCTATATATGTCAATGCTGACTTGGCATTACAGAGATATGGACAGCAGACCAAATGAGGTTGCAAAGAATTTGGGGATATCAGATGATCAAGGGGAAGTAGGAGACCAGACTCTCGCCTATTGTTTGGCTATCAGTTATATTCCACAACAGAAAGTAAGGAAACTGTTAATCAACTAGTTTCTCAGGACCTTTCAATTCTTATATACAAAAGTCTGTCAGTCATGATTTACTATAGAATCAAAGAGATCAGAGCAAAGATGACTATGCAACTCTAAAAGAGAAGATAGCTGGAGAATACAGGAAACCTTGAAATTCTAACAGTACAAAAACAATACCAATTAGGAATAAATGTGGAGGCAACTAAATAGACCAATATTATAGGAAAATTTCTAGTCAGCCTAGATTTCAGAGGAAGTACAGTCATACTTTCATGCAAATATTTATTGAATCTCTACTATGTACTTGGTACTGTACTAAGATGATAAACAAAAATATCAAGATGTTTGTTTATGAAGAACTCATATTCATGTAGGAAGGGTGGTTAATGGTACATTATTACAATAAAGCCTAACTGTTTAGATAAGAGCTAGGCACAAAGGTTCTGTTAGAAGAAATGTCAGAACAGTGAGTTCTATCTGCAGAAACAGAGGTGCACTGGAGGTTACGGGAGGTGCATCTTTGCAAGAGCAAGGAGCGCATTCCGGACAAAGGAAAAGGCACCCATACAAGCAAGGCTGTAAAAGAACCTGGGCTGTTTGATAGAGATGAGTTGCTTACAGCACAGACGTGGGAAGGCACGAGGGGACTGGGAGCAGACATGTAGCAGGAAATATAGGCCGGGGTCAGATTGTAAAAAGTTGAACTATATTTTGCTATGTGGTTAGAAAGATAAATCTGGTGTTATTATGTAGCGTGAAACGCGGCCAGGCAGACTAGAAGCAGGTGAATCAATTAGGAGGCCAGTGCAATAGGATATGAAAAATGCAACAAGGGCCTGAGTCAAAGATTTAGAAGGCATTTAGAAAGTAAGAACTATAGACAATGGAAAATTCTGTGTTGGGATAAGAAGGCAGTCAGAATTAAGAATGACTGTGAAGTTTCTAACTTGGGATAATGATTCTATCTTAATGAGGTAAGAAATACAATTGGATGAACAGTTTTAGGGAAAAAGAATGAATTTGATTAGTGACAAATACAAAGTATGGAAAAAATCCCACATCATCAGGAATGTGTTAAAAAATGGACCCATTTATAGCCTAGCACTAGGCTAAAAGCCAGAATGATGCAAAACTGCAAATTGAAAAGAAAAAAACAACCTACTGTTTTATAGTTTACCATTTAAGAAGCATTCTAGAAGTTGAAAAGCACTGAGAAAAACAAACAAGGAAAAGATGCTTTCCATTCTCCAGAACCAAAAGGTGGTCATGGCAGAGTTATGGCCTACTGTTGAAGTGAGATATTTCTCGGTTGAAATCCCAGCTTCAGTGTTTTCTTGGCTTGTAACTTTGGACAAACTTATTGAACTTCTCGGAACTTGAGTTTCCTCACCTATCAATTGTTTCACAAGGTCCTAGTGAGATTAAAGCAAACAATTACATGGCATAACTGCATAGGTCTGAATTGCTATTATTAAGTAGTAGTATTAATTCAAGGACCTGAAAGTATATACCTCATAAGTGGGAAAAAGCATACATCAATTTAAAAAAATTCATAGATAAGTGACATACAATAAAAAAGCTGAAAAATTTTATCTACTAATCAGCGTGTTTTTGGCTTCTCTTCAGTGAGGGATGCTGCCTCAGTAATTGTGCTAAGTGCAGGTGTTTGACCTACATTAAAGGTTTGTGATTAGGTCTCAAAATTCTGCCACAGAAAGGTGGAGGTAACCTGGTTACCTCCCCCAAAACTGATCTGAGTATAGATGATGGTGTTTAACATATGTCTGTCTCAAAGCAGACGATGGCTTTCCCCCTCTGCTCAGATCATGTCACACACAACTAGGTTATTATACTCAGTTTGGGATGTGCCCAGGCTCTGAAATGCAAACTGTATGAAGAAAAGTTGAGGGATCTAGAAGTGTTTCATGTGGGAAAGAGAAACATTAACAGGAATCTGTGGTATCCTTAGTTACACCGAAGTTATGTGGCAGAGGCGATGGGCGTGTTTTGTGTTAGCATACACACTGGAAAGAGAGTGCTCTCTAGAAGTAGAAGGTGCCTTTGATTCTCAAGTTTTTGACCAGTCCTGCGACTTCAGCTCTGAATTTTATTTTTCTCATCTCTCATGTCAATAAGAATTAATAATAATAAACATAGTCTACTTTACAGGGTTTTTGTGAGGATTTAATGGCTTGATGTTTGCCCAGAGCTCTTCATAAATGGCTAAGTTTTCTAAAAAGATAGTAGTATATTGTGTAATGCCTGGTGGTTTCATAATAAGTTCTCAATAAAACTTGGTTGAATCAATGAATAATTGAATGATTAGTTCAATGAGTGAAAAAGTAGCTATATATCAATATTAAGTATAACTGATTTTCACAACTGTATAAACATGGAATGGACTTCAGGGTGAGGCACCGTAACCCCCATCACCAGAGATGGGAAATCAAACATTTAGATGACTCCTTTGGAAGGTGTGAAGTATTCATGAGTCATGTGTGAGCTGGAGGTTGGACTGAATAAACTCGTAAAATCCATTTCAGTTTTACAGTACTAATTTTATGATGGTTGTTTGTCCTGGATTCACTCAATGGAAATGTGCTCAGTGGAAGGCGGACATGTTGCAATTTGCCTTGTACCACATGGAGAAGAAGCACTGTGAAAAAAGAGAGGGATCCAACCACTTCTGTTGTGATTTTGACTGTAATGAAAGGCACTGAATTGGTTACTATAAACATCCAAAAGTACCTATAAGCCCTGTATCTTGTTCTCCAGATGTATCAGAATTTTATCTTGCTTCCAAAGGGCCCCTATGATGGATCACTTTAACAGCAGAAGGTAGTTCACAGCACACTTTCTTTGTTTTTCCTCATCCTATAATTGCATCAGATTACTTACTGGTACTAAAACACTTTTCAGTTAATGGTTTTATAGTTTTTCAGCACATCAAAATTTAGGATTTTCTATTGGGTTCTGGGATAAAATACAACATTTTTACAGATTAAAATAATATTTTTCCCACACACAACTACTTCATAGTCACTTTTGGTACAGGTATACTAAAAAGTCCTTGAATATTTTCTCCAATAACTTTTTACTGTAAAATCGTTTTCTATCTTATATACCCAACATGGTCTTCAGTGTAGGTGGTAAGTGTGGGGATGCCCTGGGGTCAGGTGACCCTATGGGCACTTGAGAGCTCTCTTGTGAAGGAGGATTACCATTAACTTCATTCATACATAGATCCAACTTATTTTCATTTGGTAATTGAATGAAAGGGGTGCAAGCCACTTTCACCCCTGTGAGTCATTGATTATTGTGCGGAGGCTGACCATGACACCAAGGGCATTGCTGAGCAAGAAAGTGAATTTCAGGGCCACAGAGAATCAGGAACGGGACAGACTAAGGAAAGAAATGACAAGAAGCTAAACATGAGCAAAGCTGGTGAGAGATGATAAGAGTTCAGAGACAGCACAGCCCAACAGAGCTTTGGAAGGGGCGTCATTCCAATGTGGCAGATGAGAAGGAGAGTCACTCTAAAGATCTGGGTGGTCTTTCCCTTTTAAAGTCACTTAAAATCAAACATGACTGTGATGAGTTGGATTTTATTTCCCCCCAGATTCATATGTTGAAGCCTGAACTCCCAGTATTACAGAATGGGCTCTTTAGAGAAGTAATCAGGTTAAAACGAGGTCATTGGCATGGGCCCCAATCCAAAATGCTGATGTCCTTATGGAAAGGGGTGCTTTGGACACAGACACACACACAGAGTGAACGCCATGTAAAGATGAAAGCGGAGATCAGGGTGATGCCCCTACAAACCAAGGCACGATAAAGGTTTTCAGCAAATAAGCAGAAGCTTCGGGACAGGCGTGGAACTGAGTTTCCTGGTGACGCTTGGGTCTCAGGTTTTCAACCTCCAGAGCTGTGAGACAATAAATTTCTTTTGTTCCAGCCCCTCAGTTTCCCCAGCAAACTATTGTCACTACCATAACACAAAAGGAAGCTCAATTGAGTTATAATTTTCCCCTCAAATGTGCCTTTGGTGCTTTCTAGAATTCCTGTCTCCTGCTGCCTGATGCTTACTACTTGGTTGGTGCCCCCTGCACAGGCTAAGTGTATACCTTGGGAAGCAGGGTGGTTTCTTTCCAATAATGGCAGTGAGAGGAATTTGATCTCAAACACCAAATTACTGGTAGATAACACTGAGAAGAAAGACACTAGGCTCGAATTGGTTCTCCCTCTTGGATTTTATCTAGCCTGGATCAAGGAGAGAGCATTAGACATGTTTATAGAGGTTTGTTTGCACATGTTCACGCCTCAGGAATTGGCTGCTCGAAGCGTTTTTTTCTTCTTAGTAAAGCTTTTAACAGTGTCTCTTAAGGAAGAAATAAAGTAGACGGAGTAAGAATCGGATTCTTCAGGAATAAATAGCAGGTTTGCATAACTGCAGTGCTGGTTACAGAATGTGAATGTGTTCCCGGCGATCAGGAGCGTGGACCAAGACCCTCTCGGCAAAACAGACATTTCACTCCACCGCGGTGGATTTGATAACATTAGTTTGTTTGCTCTGTTCCAGTTTAGTTTCCAGTCCAAATGCTTTTAAATATTTATCATCCGAAATGGTTTGAATTTTAATTCTAATTAGAATTCAATTGTTTTCAAACAGGCTTGAAATTAATCTCTAAAGTCAAGTCAGTTTTTGAAACGGAGTTGTTTCTGCCATCACAATACAGCATTTGCCTTCGGTTTTTGGCTACCATTCAGACACACAAACAAGCCCTATATTTCTCCTTTTCATTTAGAGAATTTGGTACATTATTCAGTGTTTTAGTTGTAAAAGAACAATGTTAAATTTGAGGCACCTACTGCCAAGATGTTACAAAATGACCAAAAAACATCCCGCTCAACTGTATTTCCAACTCTTAATTGAAAATGTCCCTAATGATACCACTTTTTATTCTGTTTAGTATAGAGTTAAAGAACGTTACAAAACCTTGCTATCACTCTGTCCAAGGAAACAGGTTTCATGGCTGTTTAAAACTTTATTTTCCAGCATTTAAAGGCATAGATTATTTGAAGGTTTGAATATATATTTTAACTTTTTACTTTGACATAATCCCAGGTTCCCATGCATCAGTATGTAGTAGTAGGAAAAGATTCTTTGTACTTTTTATGTCGTTTGCCCTAGTGAAAAGGCAGAGGAAGAGTGGAAGACTGTTATGTCATTGCTAACATTTGGTAAGTAGAGTACAGAGTGCAGGATGGTGACCTGCACTTCAACAAAAGACTGCAAGAGAAATTAAAGTAGGGAAGGAAGTTTATTAGTCACGGGTCCTAGAGGAAGTACACGGCACCCTCTTGAGGGACCACAGATGGGGTCAAGGCAGGGTACAAGCTTAGAGGCAGGCAGACCTGGGGTACATGCCTTTATTAGGGTCAATGGGTGGTGTTCAGATTGGGTAATATCAATTGTCCTACCGTTAGTTCACTGATTCTTTCCTCTGTCCCCTTCATTCTGCTGTTGAGCCCCTCTAGTGAGTTGTTTTTTAAAAATTTTTAGTTATGTTATTTTTCAGTTCTAAAATTCCTATTTGACTCTTATATAGCTTCTATTTCTTTGAGACTTTTTATTTCTTTGCCGAGACTCTATTTTTTTCATTTCTTTTCAGGTGTTTGTAAATTGTAATTGCTCATTAAGACATTGTTATGATGGTTGTTTTAAAATCTTTGTCAGATAGTTCTAATATCTCTAACATCTCTGTGTTAGCATCTATTGATTATCTTTCTTCACTCAGTTTGAGTTTTTCCTGATTCTTGGTACGGTGAGAGGACTTTGATTGAAATTGGGGCATTTTGGGTTCTATGTTATGATACACCGGATCTTATTTAGAATTTCTAGTTTAGGTAGATCTTTCCAACACTGCTGTCACAGGGATGAGGGAGGCACTGCCAAGTGGGGACAGAAGTTAGGTTCCCCACTCAGCCTCCACTGACAACTGAGAGAGGGGCTCCCCATTAGTTCTGGGTGAGGATGAGCATTCAAGCTCTCCCCTAGGTTTCCGCTGATACCTCCTGAGCTGGGAGGGAGAAGAGAACCTCATTCCTGCTCTTCATGTGGCCTCTGCTGACATCATACTGAGGTGGGAGGCTCATGATAGTTGGCAGGCGGTGAAAATCCTGACTCCCTAGATGGCTGCCTCCGACAACAAACACGCAGGGGCAAAGGGAAGGGAGAGTCTCACCACCCAGTGGGGCTGGAAGTCCGGGCTCCTCTTTGGTCTTCTCTGACACCACCCCGTTAGGATGGGAAGACTTGGATAGCTGAGGAAGGAGACAAGTCTAACTCCTCACTTGGCTTTTGCTGACATGGGTTGGGGTTGGATGACAATTTTGTCTGTGGCGTTTGGTTGGAGTAGAAAGACTACAGTCTAAGGGTTTTCTGTCTTGCTAGGCTTCCCCTTTCCTTGTCCGTTGGCTAGAGAGAGCAGGCTTTGTGGGGGGGCGTTTTGGGTCTGCACATGTTAGCATTTCTGGGTTACCGGTTTCTGCAGCAACAAGCGTGGGATGTACGAGGAAAACAAAACAACAACAACAACACAAACCCCGTGAACTTACCCCTCTGTCATCCCTCAGGTCCCATGTCCCTAGGTTGTCTGCCTTTTTCATTCTACCATTTAGTTGTACTTAATGGGAGAAATTGGAAAAGCGTGATTACTCTGTATTCCTGGAAGTGGAAATCCGCTCTCATTGCTTTTTAAAAAATTATGTTTGATCCCTATACCTCAGGAAGATGCACTTTCATTTCTTGAATTAATTTTCCTAGTTGCTTCTAAATATCTTTAATAATAGGATGAAGTGAATTACTGTGAAGTTGAAGGTGTCTTCCCCAATTAAGAGGGCTTGGGAAGTTAAACGCCTCTGAAATTCCTTTTAACTCAGTAAGAGAAGGGCCTAACTGTCTCTCGAGGCTAGGATCTCTCTAACACAGGTCCACAGGCGCGTTTTCACTAGCCATCTCATGCTCTTTCTTTTCTTCAGCACAGAGCCATTTTAGCAGATGTGTTAAACACGTAAGGTTTACACACAGAGTTTTGATGATGCTCAAAGAAATGGGTGTGTTTGTGCTTACAGCATTTGCATGTGTTTTAGATTACAGTCTTGTCCCCTTGTCTACATGTACCATTTCAAGAGAGTCATAATCAGAATAACAAATGAGCCAGACTTTCCTTTAGGGTTGCACGTAAAGGCACTTTCATTTGTGTCCTTCTCCAAAAGATGAAAGGTATAATGAGTACACTATACATGATTGAATGAGCTACTAGTCAATTGCTCTGAACTCTGTATTAATCCTACTTTCAAAACAGAATTGAGAATGTCTTATGGTTCATTTAGCTACCAAGTGGTATAAGCTGTTATTCTGTTATTCTCCAGAATTATAAAAAATAGCAAAACTTAATGTGTAAAAGACATGCAATAAAATGCTAGAGCGCCAATCAAAGAGGACACTTTCGGTGTTTTAAAGAGTAACTTCTAGAATGAACTGCAAACTTACTCTGCAGTTCAAAATACTATTGAGATAAATACTCTCCTCCTTCACCCCAGAATATCTTGTTGAACTTCTGAAAGATGCATTTTGAAAAGCATGCACAAAGAAAAGAACACTAATGGGCTTGGGGGTTACATGAGCATTTTCAATTTCTGTCTTAGTCACTTCCCTATATTATCTCATTAGCAGGTTGGGCAGAAGGAGATCACAGGAGATAAGGGAGGTTAACAATGTGCTGCCCAATCCCAGCCTCCAGGGCTCTGTGATGTGAGGGTAAACCTTGGAGGGGTTATGGCAATATGTACTTCTAAAATTGTGTTTTCCTTGAGACCCTGGTGCATTTCAGAATGTTAATTCAGACAACTCACCAGAGAGTGACTGTCAGAGTGACATGAAGCCACTACAAGAACAACTGGACTTCCCAGTTGTTCTCTTGAAGTTCTGATGTTGCGAGAAGATGGAAAATGGTGAGCTGTCAAAGCCAACCTAAAGAAGCTATGTCGACGAAGGGAAGGATGGTGAGGGAGGAGAGTAAGAGCAGCGTGGTCCAGGGACATAGTGTGTGCCAAGGTTCAGATCTGGTCAGGTTGCTGCTGCAAAGCAGCCTGGGTAAGTCCTTGGCTGAGCCAGTAAGCTGTGATCCAGAGAAAGGCCCAGGATGTCAGCAATAGCCTCTGATACTTCCATCCCACTCATTGCCAAAAAGCAGACTCAAAGGTGGTCTCCATGGTCGTCTTACAGCATCTGAGCTTGGGTCAGGTATTGTTTGTTTTTTTTTGCCATTGACCTTTAAGTAGCTGCATTTGGTTGAATGTAAGCATTCTAGCTAATGATTAAGAACAGATCCTTGGACCCAAATAATATGATTCAAAATCAACCCTGTGAATACAAACTTGGGCTTGTTTCCTTTGTTAATTCTGTAAAGCTCTTTTTCCTCATATTTCAAAGGAGAGATAATAATATCTCCTTCACAGGGTTATTGCAACATTAAAATAATAACTTGTTGAAATGCTTGGCATATACTAAAAGATCAATAGTAATCACTATACTATTTATCATCCTCACATTATTAATTTAATTATTTATCTGAGATAAACTTTCCTATAGCTTGTTTCAATTGCAATAGCTATTCAAAAGTAAGCTTCAAATAGACTAACATAATTTGATAATTGGTTGAGTAACAGTATTTTATTAAGTACAAGAGCACAACGGGAACTAGTTTTGTCTTCTCCTTGTTAAAAATGGCAAAACTCTCCATGACTGGTGTGGCTCAGTGAATGGGCATCGTCTCACAATCCGAAAGGTCACCGGATCGATTTCCGGTCAGGTCATGTGTCTGGGTTGCCAGCCAGATCCCTGGTTGGGGGTGTGCTCGATGTTTCTCTCTTGCAAACATCGATGTTTCTCTCCCTTTCTTTCTCCCTCTCTGCCCCTCTCTCTAAGAAAAATAAATAGCCTTTTAAAAAAATGGTCAAATTTTTGGATATGCGCTCCTTAGATGAAGGCCATGATAGGATTCAACCCTTGCACAGAAATATTTCTGCTGCAGAAATTTCCTGCCAATTCCTCAAAGTTTTAGAAGACAGTACTTTCAGCAAACAACGCACATAAAAGAGGTATTCTAAATATTGGAGAAATGGCCAAGCACAGGCGGAAAGTGAATTATTAGCAAATAGTGTTGTTGAAAATGTTTCACAAATTAACCACATATTTTATCCTTTAAGTCAGAGGAGATGCTGTTTGGTTTAAGTGATAGTTAAAATGTGCCATTAAGATTTGGGGCATGCCATGGTGGCTGGGGGAGATGGCCAGAACCAAGGCTTTTGGCTTTCTGCACTTTCCAGGCCAGACCTGGCTTCGCTGTGGGTAACATTTGAGGGTAGTCTTCCCTTCGGGTCCGAATGCCCCAGGACTCAGCCTGCGATCACAATAAGAGGCTTGTCTGGGCTTTGGGGGAGGCCCCTCCACCACAACTGCTGGCCTGGATGCCTACTGGCACAGGCTCATCTCTCCCTGGAACCGCAGCGATTTACATGTTTCCTGTACCTGGCCTCTTCATCCCTACGGGCCTTGCCTCCCTCCCTGCCCTCAGAGCTTTCCCCTGCCTGGCTCCCAGCGTGGTCAGCAGTAAGAGCAGTTAGGCTGTTCTCCACAGTTTGCAATATGCTGTGGACAGAACTTCTTAGCAGTGCTTGGAGCACACACTGTAAAGGAATTTGGGGATATGCTAATGTGGAAGCCCATAACCAGAAGCTGAGAAGATTCATAATCAAATTGCAATAAATCTGCAGAGACCCTTTATAGAACAAGATACACAGGAAAAACCTGATTGCTGGACAAACTGCTTTGCAAATGAGTGATACAGCTGCAGAATATGTGAAAAGGGGGCACTACTTTCTGAGAGGCACAACCGCACGCCCTGACCACATGTTAGGCAGCCCAAATGACTGACCGATGGATGACAGTGTCGTGTGCGCAGTCTCTCTCAGAAGGGTTCCTGGAAGGATTCAGGTTGGAATGCTGATGTGGGAAGTAAATATACTGTTCCAGTTTGCTCTCCCCTCCCCCTTCTCCACCAACTGCCCTTGGCCCAGCTCCCAGATTTGTATTCTCCCTGCTTGCTCTGCCTTATATCAGCCTTGAACAGAACAGAGCTGTTAAGTGACATGCAATTCTCTCCTTTTTTCACTCTAAAAAAACAAGTTGGTATATCAATGAATGCCATTTCTGTATGATGACAAGTATAATTTATGAGTTAAGGCTGTGAGATGAAAAAGGAACATAAAAGGCTAAGTAACTTTGAATAAGTTCATATGGGTGATTTAAAGATATCCACCTATACTATACTAGTTACATTCGCTGAAGGTTATGATGTACTATATTATAATATTTAATGAAATTTCAAAGCAGCATTACTTTTCATGAAAATTCACAGGACCATGATTATATGCTGGAATATTTCTCTCATTACTTTAAAAATAACACTTCTATTTCTCTTATTTTGTCCCACATCAGTGATCCGGAAGCATATCAGAATTAAAAAACAACAACAAAACTTTGTTATAGCAGATTAAATTTTGATCACCCTAGTACAAGATGTAGACTCCATAAGCGAAGAGCAAGTAGCTTTTCTTCCCCGTCGCAGTAGCGTGTTGCTTAACTGTTTCTCCGAACTGATTCTCTGGTGAGAAGAAATAGGAATGTTCCAACTTAACAGTTGGCATATTTTTTAAAAGAAGTTTCTTCCTAAAGACTCCTTTTTCTATTTATCTTCAGGCTATTTTTACAAAGCTTCAATGGGCCTTAGGATTCAATGCTAAGAAACACAAAATCATAGACTCTGAAGGTGGTAAGGATAGGAACCCGATTATGTTTCTTAGAAGGCTGTGGCTTGCCTAAGGTCCTGTGAATGGGAGCTGAATTAATGGCCCAAGATTTGCAGATTAAGGCTTTGTGTTCTTCGTGGTTATAGGTGGAAAAGGAAGGAACAGAGGAGGAGGATCCTGGTATAGGCGGATTACAGAGGTATACTAAACCAAAAATTCCTTAGTAGTATTTTGGCTCCGATGAAAAGAGCTTTATTCTGAGAATTGAAGACATACAAACTGGCCTAGTTTGTGGCTAAATTTCGCTTTGGTTGGAAGCTACTGTAACTCCCCATTGGCCTCACACCTGCTTGCTCAGCTATACACAGAACAGGGTTTTTGAGGCAGCAAAAAGTGTGGGCTTCTGTCCAGAAAGAGCTTAGGTCCCAGATCCAGATCAAGTCCTGGCTCTACCACTTGCTGGCTGTGTGACTTTAGACAAACTGCTGAATTCCTCTGTTTAATAAATTACACCTTTTACCTCATGTGAGGATTAGTGAGTTGTTATATGTGAAGTAAGGAGAGTGTTGGCACTTATTAAGAGCTCAGTAAACATTAACTCTTATTCTTTCATTTTTGACAGTCTGGCTTTCAAAAAAAGAAAATTCAGAGCTGGAATCTTCTAGTTCCATACCTTTATTTTACAGATGAAAAAACTGAGGCCCAGAGAAAGGAAGTGGCTTCTGAGCTAAGTGACAAGCGAGGTCTCCAAATTGCTAGGTCTGAGTGCTTTTTTACGGTTCTAGCCTTTCAGTAAAGCCTTTGTTCTGGATAGACAAAGCCTGACCACTCTGCACACCCACTGCCACCACCTGGATTCAGGATTGAAGGTTCAAGCCATCCAACCTTGAGTTCAAGCCATCATACTCACTCTCCTGTGTTATTGTAATAACCTACTAACTAGTCTTCCTGATTCTTCACTTGCCCCCTTCAATCTATTCTCAACTCAGCAGCTTAGATTGTTTTCTTATTTGACAGAGCATCATGTCCTCTGCTCTGGTTTCATTTCCTATTACTCTTATTCATTCTACTCTAGCCACCTGCCTTCCTTGCAGTTCCTTGGACATGCCAGGCACGTCCAGTCTCTGGGCTTTGTGTTTGCTGTTTCCTTTACTTGGAATGATTTTCACCAGGTATTTGCAAGGTCTGCATTTCTTTCAGATGTTTCTCCACACATCGCCCTGGTGAGTCCTGCCCTGACTACTCTGCTGCATTTACAGCCACCTGACACTTCCCATTTTCTTTTCCTGCCTACTTCACCATTTGCGTTTATTACTTATGAGACATTCCAGATTTTCTAGGTGGGGTACTCCCTACTTTTATCTAATAGAGTGCAAACATCATGAGGGCATTGCCTGTAATAATGTCTGACCCAGAGGAGGTGCTGGGTAAATGTTTGATGAATGCATGAATGAGCTGTGTTAACAGGATTTATGATCTATTCAAAGAAGTGTTTTCTCAGGTATTCTTGCTGTAGGCTAAAACAAAGCAAAGTGTGATAAGCTTAAAGAAATCTGCTGTGGCATGGGACTTGCAAATAAAAGAAAATTTACCTTTTGTTTTTGACATGCCCTGCTTATTTTTGTATATGCTCAGCTAAACCATCATATATGTATACCTTCCTTGAGTTAATTACCAGAAAGGAAATAGTATTCTGTAAAGCCAAACCAAAAGCCAATACCCTAAAACTCTGTAAAGAGTGTATTTTAGTTCCAGTGGATTAGGAAAAAACAATGATCTCATACTTGTTCTGGGCTCTTAGTAAAATCTCACAGAAAAAAAACGTAGACAGCAGGTCAGTGCTCATGAATCAGATTTCATCTTGATGGGTTTTTTATAGACCTATAACAAAGTGGAGCTCTGGAAATTGTGTTAGGTGATGGGGATTCTGACAGTCCCTATAACGATGCAGAACTAGGAGGTGCTGCTATAATTCTGCTGTTTCTGATGAAAATTTCAAGTGTTTTCATTAGGTACAACAGCTGTTTCTATTACAGATAACAGATCTCAGAGGTGGTGATGCTGATATCAACTTCTAGTGGGCTCAAAACACAGTATAGCTTGTACAATTAGTTTTTTTTAAATTATTTTTTTCTGCACATGCAAATTAACTCTGTAGCAATAAAAGAAAATTACTTACTTGCTACCGGAATTATCTGAAAGTGATAGGATCATCCTTTGTAGAGTCACATTAACCAAATTAAAAGCCCTTGGGAAAAACTTGGCACCCTGTTCCTTCTCATTCACATCTTCCTAAAGACCTCTCAGGAGCTTCCATTAGAAAGCTAGGATCATTACTAGAGCTTTTAATTTGGAGAGATTGGCTGCTCACCAGTTAGTCTCTCTAGACACCTAGTGGTTGGGTGGAGTGGCGCTGCAGGGTCCAATCTCAGTGGCCTTGACTTGACTACCCTCTTGATTTCCACTTGCTTGCAAATTTTCTAGCCCAGGCAGTGTAATGGCTTTGCTGCTGGAACCTGTCTCCAAGACAGACACTATCATTTCAGCCTCTCACTGATTGTACATATCCTCTCCCCTGGAGAAGCGAAATCTATTCCTCCAACCCTGTGGTTCTGGGCTGGCACTTGACTGCTTTGGTCAAGGGATATAGTGGAAATTGCTCTGCCATTTCTGGGCCTAGCCTTTAGGAGGACCAGTTGATGGTTTCTATTTTCGTTGACTTGAAATGCTTCCTCTTGGAATCCAACCCAAGTCACATGGAGAAGCCATATTAAAGCACCCGGTCAACTGTCTCAGGAATGTTGTCAACTGTCCACCGATGGGTGAGTCATTCTGCAGTCCAGTCCATTTTAGCTTTCAAATGACTCCATGTGATTGAAACCATCTGATTGGATGCATGACAGATACTGTGCAGGAACCACGTGGCTGAGTCTGGTCAATCTATAGACCCATGAGAGAGCAGTAAGTTGTTGCTAAACCAGTATACATTTGGGGTGATGTTAACACAGCAATAAATAACTACAATAGGGGCAAAGTGGGAAACCACAGGCGCAGTGCTCCTATGAATGTGGATATGAAAACACTAGCTGAGAATGAGGTGCGTTTGGTGGTAGTTTACAAGATGTTGACATGTATCGATAAATGTCGGCCTCTCTTCCAACTTTTCGGCTGGTCGTTAGAATTTTGTAATTGGAGTCTCTTATCGCTTAGATTTGTAAATACAAATATCACTGTACAAATGTTATTTATATACTATAAAAACATAAGTATTATTACATCACTATACAAAAGCAAATATTTCTGCGAAGGGTTATGCTCTAAACTAGAGTACAGCAAACTTTTTCTGTATGGGACAGATAGCAAATTTTTTAGGCTTCATGAGCGCTATGGTCTTAGCCGTGACTACTCAACGTGACCAAGGGGAAATAGGCAATATGTGAATGGATTGCATGGATGTATGCAGTAAACTTTATTTACAAAAAGAGGTGGTTGGGTAATTGGGAACTGAGCTTTGGGGTTTGCTGACCTTTGTTCTAAACAATTATTTTTGTAGCTGACAGAAATGTTTGGTTACATTGCTTGATTCTCATCAGAGTTGAATTTGCTTTACCCTTAGCTCCAACGCCTCTTGCCATTGCTTCTTAGTCTCATTTGTAAGGTTCTCCTCTTAAGATTGAAGTGTTCTCCGAAAGCCTCTCTTCTTATTTTGTGTTCTTTCTCAGCCACATCACCCACTCAAATGATTTCAGTTAACACCAACTTGGCAATGACTAAGAAATTTCTATCTCTATTCAGTCTTTTACCCAGAACTCCAGGTTTCTATATTCCTCTTGGGTATTTTGCCAGCACTGTAAGCTCAGTTGTACTTTTGTGCTAATTATTAGCTGATTGCCTGTCAACTCCAAACCCACCGTATACAATTAGTTCTTTGATTCTGGGGCTGGAACTCTGCAAACCCTACTTCTATTTTGCCAGCTCTTAGTTTCTGTTAATAGGGCAATAGAGGGACACTGCAAAGCCAAAGGAGGAAGGAGGGACTTGCTGCTTCCTGTTCACCTGTGGCTGGCTTCTGTCTACTTGGGGTTCCTGTGAGAATCTCTTTAGTAAAGTTTCTTTCCTCCAGAAACATGTTCCTTTCTGTAGTAGGAGCTCAATCTAGTTTTTCCAAATGTTGCAGAATTACCCCCATTAACCATTCCCTTCCCCTTCTACCCCCCTACATCAGCACCAGTAGGTTAATGCCCCCTCAGAGGTTAGCGTCTCAGCCCTTCAGGACCTCTCCTCCAAGCTCAGTCATACTAGCACCAGCTAAGCAGCACCTCCTAGTGGGAGGTCTGAGTGTTGGCCCAATAGGTCCCTTCTCCAAGAGTTTTAGTAATTCTAACCTTTTCTTTTTGCTTTCCCAGCCCTAATGGGTAGTAGATGTTTATTTTCTTTGTGATAAATTATTGTTCTCTGCTTTTTCAGTTACTTGGTTAACCATTTCATATCTAGGCAACCATACTTTATCTTAAATTCCCTTTCAAATATCTGGCATGGTTTCTGTCTCCCAACTGGATCCTAAATTAGTGTAGATTCTCTGCCAAAAGCTGCTCCTCCAACAGTGTTTCTTTCCTTAGTAAATAGTAACAGCAAGCCCCTCTCTATCCCCTGCCCAGTGGCTGAAGCCAAATATGCAGGCATCATTCTCAACTCTTTCTATTCTCTAAATTCCTGCATGCAGCCAGTGACCTGCAAGTTCTGTTGGTTTGGCTTCCTGGATATTTCTTACATTGGTCTGCTTTGCTCCATCTCTCTGTCTTCCTCTGTAGATCAGCCACCATATTATAAATGACTCCCCACATTTCCATAGTCCCTCAATCTGTTCTCCCACTACAGCCCTAGAGATGTCTCAAATGCATTTTTCCAGTCCCATACTTTCTGAAAAATTCCAAATTTTTAACATAATTTACAAGTCCTTCTGTGAGTTAACGTCTGCCTCTGCAGTTCATTTTGAAATATGTTCCTTGTGCCTTTGTCAGTTTTTGAAAGTGCCATGCTTTCTTTGCATTCTTGGTACAAACTGTTCCTTCTGTTTAGAAACCGCCCTTTTTTTTTCCCTGATAACAACTACGTAGCCTTTGCTATGTTGTATAAATATCACTTCTGGTATTTCTGACCTCCCAGACCAAATTATATTCCCCTATTTGTTTCTATAGATCATGGAACGTCTACTTTTTCACTATAATGTTCAGTAAACATGTAAGTAACTCTTAATAACTGTCTTCTTTTCTAGATAGTATGGCCCATATAGGCAGGGGCTGTGTTTGCCCAGAACAATATCTTTGAGAACGACTGTTTTCTCTGGCATAGTAAATATTCAACAGCCATTTGCTGAGTTCAGTTGCATCCTGTTTTATACATTTATCAGAGTGCCTCTGAATGATCTCAGAAGACACACATTTCCTCCGATGCACCAGAGCCCTTCCTGGTGGGCTGACTTCTACCCCGTAAAGTGAAGGCTTCTTTGGTTTGCTCCTCTCACATCTCCTGACACCAGTTCTCTTTGGGCTCTTACAGTGATTGGAGGAGACTCAGTGGGGAATAGATGGATCGGAATTTGTTATCTTTAGCTGAAATGGAAACTCAATGTCGCTCATTCCTATGTGGTCAGAGGGCCCGGTGGTATCACATAAGCCTCCTGAGTATAGGGGTCCAGGTATACCTCGGTGGGTGGTTTCTTCGTTTAAACTTCAGTAGCCAATGAAGAAATGTTCCTCTGCGTCTAACGACCATGGTGTTTTTCCTCTCCATAAAACATCAATGTGCTATATTCTCTATAGTTTATCGAAATGTAGGCATTTTTTTCTTAAGTGACAAAAAATGGGGGGAGGGGTTGAGAAGTGAACTGCAACACTGATGGAAGGGCTTTTAAAAAACTAGAATAACCAATAATGAAGAAGCAGATAATAAAAATAGAATATGGAAATGAGCTTGATAAGAAGACCCATAAAAGCATATGACTATAGTCTATTGAAATAAAAGCAGACCTGAGGGAACAGGTTACAAAAACGGTATTTGGTTTTGGTTACACTTCCAGAGAGAGAGAACTGCATTTCTTTTAAAAAGAAAACAAATAATAAAAGAGCCTGAAGAAACTTTCCTTTTATCTTCTAAACAGACGTGACCCAAGATGGACATTTTCTTTGAGAAGAATGTATCTTTCTCATTCAGCTGGAAGTTTTACCTTTTGGATTTTATTCCACACACGTTCTTTATCATTTCTTCTTCCTTCAAGGGTGTCCATAGCATCTGCCATTAGTGACTGCAGCTGTGGCACCAAGATAAAAATTATCAGTGTGGCATTCACACAGAAATAACTTCTCTAAACACACAGATTAAAACCTAATTAAAAAATCATTTGTACGCTGATGATTTTATTACTCATCTTTCCGGCAATGAACATTGCTACCTCATCTTTGCTTCAGTCATTACTGAGTATTATTGCAGATATAAAGTACTGAAACAATGAAAAGATTCTTCTTGAAAATTTGTAGGAAACATATAGGTTTTAATGTAGTAAGTGTTGATGCTTTGCAAAAACAGATTTGGGTTGTAAAGAATGAAGGCGGTAGTTAATTCTCTCAGGAAATGGCATGTAGTACATGAAAGCGTTTTAGTGTTTGCTCCTGAGGCAAATGTATCATAATTTTAGGCATCATGCAAAAGCTCACCAGAGGACAATTCTAAAATTGTGCTGTTTTATTGCCTCTTCAAGGATCTGGCTCACTTAAATTCTTTTACTATCCTTTTCTTCTCTAAAACTTCAAAATAACCAAGTTGTCTTTTTAGGTTCCATTCAGAGGCGAGTTTTCGAAATTCCACCCTTCTCCCAAACTGCCATACTCCAGTTGAGAACAGTCCTACACACACGCTGCATATGTAGCTGCAGAGCAGCGAGGCCGCAGGAAGCCATGCGACAGTCAAAACTAAAAAAAGAAAGTTCCCTAAAAAAAGAACAAATGCCTGTTCAGTTCACTGTGGCTTCAAACAGTATGAACCCTTAGATAATCTTTCTGAACTTCGGATATGGTACAGTTGTAGCAGAAGGGCAGAGGGGAGTCACTCAGAACTCTTCTATTGAGCAGTCACTGGTTATACAGAACCATCTAAGGCATTACCAAGGTTTATTGTCTAGCTTAACCCATGTTTCCAAGTTGCAAAGCAAAATCTATTAATTATGGGGGTGAAATCTTGCAAGATACATGATTTTTAAATATTGGGACAGCACACACGTGTTCATATACATTAAATTTTTTTTCTAGTAGGCATATAAATTATGTAAATATGGCATGAAATCCTATTTTCCACAGCTTTTTGAGATAGTGGAATATTGCAGTAATATGTTAGGAAGGGGTGTCAGTAATGCTAGGTTGTTACCCTTTGTGTATATTTTGAAATGTAAGTATTTTCAGAAAAGGGAAGCTGCAGATGTGTGCTTAAGAAGAACTAAGTGCAGAAAACGCCCCTGTATTTTTCATTTAAACCTTGCATGTGCTTTTCAGGAAGACAGGATCAACATTGTGCCAGCTTCTTAAATTAACATTTTCTTTGCTTCCTCTTATCTCCCAGGGGCATTAATCATGTAAAATTGGCTGTAATATACACTTTGAAAGCTCCATACTGCACTGCTGAATGCCGTATGAATGGTAGGCTAAACACAGCCGGTTAGAAGGTGTTCCGCTGCACACAACCGTAAAGGCTTTGAAAGTATTACTGCCAGTTTTGACTTAGTAATTCCTTGATTAATAGACTTTCTCCCCCTCCCCCTTTAGTTTCGATCTTTAGTAAGCATAGGTTTCTTATTTGGCTAGTCAGACCATTTTACGTGTACACTCTGAATGTAAGTATTTATTTAACACACTTTTACAGGTTCAAATGAACATTATATAGATTGGCAGTTCACTTCTTGATTAATTTGTTATAACTTTAAAAACTGAGAGAGGGAGGATTCCTTTAGTTATCTGAAAATTACAGGTGATCAGCTTGGGCTGTTCTCATCCTTGCTATGCGAATTCAACTCAGGTCTATAATTCGTTTTAGCTACATTCCATTAAAGCCTTAAAGTACAGAGCCCTTCCCTGTAAAACATCAGGATCTCCATACAGAGTGCATCTCACCTTTCCTCGGATGGCCAGCAACCTGTTTACTAACTGTTTTTCAAACAAGCTGCTCTCATTTCTATTATTAATTATGGTTATAATATATAAATCTGTTTGAAGATGATTTGAGAGATTCTTTCAACTAGTTTTTGACTGCCTCTGCGTTTTCTGAGTTAAGTGGCCAATTTGGTTTAAAAACTCAGCCATTTGACTAACTACATTTCCCCTCAAATAAAACAATTATCCTAAGTGTACTAGTGTGTGTGTATATCTGCTCTGCCAACGTCTCTAAAGTCTATTTTGTAGGGTTGGTTTTCTATACAGCGATTACCCTTTTGTACTCTCAGTTTTCCATAGAAAAGAATCATATGTTAACATATCTTGGAGTTTAAGAAGTAATTTATTAAAATTTAACTTTACTTAAAATAAAAAGTCTGACACACAATACAAATAACCAGACCTTTCCCACATTTTTACACATCACACAATTCTTGCTATTAAAAAAATGGAAGCTAGTCAATGTGAGCAAATAAAAAAAGACACACTTACCTTCCTACATTTTCCAGTTTCTTCATTAAAATGAGAGTTGGGGGGTTTGCCCTCAGACTACATTTATTATGTCAAATTTGTTTCAGACCATATCACTTCCTCTGTTGACTCAGGGGGAAAAACCAATACTTACCAATTCCACCTCCTGTTGACTGATGTCCTGTAGATAGGGGATGGTTGCTAGCTCCGCCATTGCTTGACTGACCACCTGGGACTGCTCCTTCACTCGCTGCAGCTGGCTGAGGAAGCTGGCGTATTGCAACTTCTCCATCACACCTGAGCACGCAGGGAAGCTCCCCTGGTTTCCCAGTAACAGAAAAGGTTTTAGAACAAAACCACAGAAATAGAGCTTTCTCTGGGGATTGAAGTCAGTGTTTGTTATAATATATTCATGTACTTTGATACATTTACATCCTGTACAAATAAATGTTTCCTTCTATCATCTTAGAGAATAACCTGTACCTTTTCTTCAAATAGATGAATATATATAAAAGGGAACATTTTGCAGGACTGATTTGCCGGTGGCCCTGCACGAGAAAGTTGTGCTGAAGGGAGAAGAGGGGACTGAAATTGACCCTGTGCTCCACCTTCCCAGTGGTGGTTCCAGAAATCTGTGTCTGTTTAGACTGGGGGGACTTTATCTATGACACCAAGGTATCATAAGAGCTAAGAGTTGCCCATTACCTTGTTTATATAAAAGAATATTTTTATGCAAGTTGAATCCTGGAAAATGGTATGCACTTTGAATTCTGTTTACCCCTATGGCTTACATCAAACCTCAGCTCTGTTTTTATCTTTAGTTCTCCTCGTACGGTCTCAGACTCCAGCTCTTCTTGTGGAACTGATAGGAGCAATAATTACAATCACAGCACGTATTTTGACGCCTAAGGCCAGCTCAGCAACTGACATCATCCATCTTGAAATAGACTATTGTCCACATTTGTGAGCACCACAAACCCCCAGGAATCCATTGGTACCTTGGGCTTTCTCAAAATGGGGCATTTTATGCTAAGGTTGCACACTTGTGTTTGCTATTGCCAGTCATAAAAGAGGAGGCACCACCTTCTCTAAAAGGTTTAATATAAATTGTAATGCATGGTAGGAGAGGTAAAGTTTATATTAAAATTCCTATATTTATATTTAGAAGAAGTATTTTGGACATAAAAGGGCCTATAAAGGGTTAAAAGAAAATCCTTGAGTTTCTACTCTGTGGGGGGGATGAGCAATTGGAAGTCACAGGAAGACTTGGTTTGGCAATTGAATGCACACCCTGGTGCTCAGAAGAAGAAGGCTGGAGGACCAGCTTACCTTTACTGGAGGGGGGGGGGCCTCCTCTTGGACCACCTGCACCAGAGTCAGTAGGCGTGTTTGTTAACCAGGTAGAGTCTTGGGCCTTACATAACCTTATGTGTCTCTCTCTCTCTGGATTCCAGCTGGGTACCCCCTGCCCCCAAATATTCAAATATCTTAAAAAGAAGTCGAAGAACAACTCAATACCTTGAAGCTTAGTATCTGAGCAAGAACTATTTTAGTTTGTGCATATAAGGGGGGACCCCCCCAAAACCCGGAATTTATTTATAAAAATTGTGTATTTATTCTTACATGTTTAAACTTCAGTCACCTTCTAAGTACTCTCCATTTAATGCAATATAGCTATTGAGACGTTTTTTCCACTGCTCAGAACAGTGCTTGAACTTGTCAATTTTGATGCCTTTTAGTGCTTCTGCCATTTTTTTGTTTCACCTCGTCCACACTGGCAAAACGTTTCCCTTTGAGGACTTTTTTCATCAGAGAAACAAAAGAAAAAAGTTGCTCAGGGCAAGAGTGGTTGAATAGAGAGGGTGGAGCATGGGGGTTATGTCGTTTTTTGGCAAAAACTTCTGAACACAGCGCGGTGGAGCAGGTGCGCTCCTAAATTACCCGTCCTGAAATGGGCAAATGTGTTGAAAGAGTCTTCAGAAAAAATTCACTGAAGCCGAATGCAGCCCCTCACAACAATGCTAACTGGTGCACTGACACAGATGGGTTCCTAGAACACTCACCTAGAGAGGGAAGCCTGTACTACAAGGGGCCTGCCTTCCAGAAAATAATTCCAGTTCCTTTGTGTCTCCCCTCATACTTACAAAATAGATTTCCCCCAGAAATTAAAGAAGGCAGACATATTTTTTCTTTCTTAAAACATATCTTCCAGAGAGAAAATGTATTAAACACTAGCATTACTAAAGAGCATCTGAATTTCATCTTGAATTTAAAAACCAGTTCTTTCTGAAATGTCATACTCATATTTTAATTGACAACAACTTTTAGAAGTTGGTACTTTTCTAGAATCTTGTTAATAAAGGAAGGTCGGGCACCACAGCATCGCATTTCTTCCTATCACCCATCTACGCCATTTGACTAATGTCCCCCTATCCTTGCTATATTCTTTCAGATTGATCATTTATCTAACAATCTATAAACTGATAGGCCCAATTTGATTGCAAATTGTGTGTTTGGGGTCCCTTCTCTGAACTGACAAAATAGCTATCCTGCCCATTTAGTTTAAACGTGTAGCTAAACAGTGGGATTCTGCCAAACAGAGGAAAGCAAGTTGCAGGAGGAACACTTTTCTTTCTTTCATAAGAAAAATTACTTTCTTTGTCTTTTTAAAAATATGAACACTGAGGCTAGTTGCAGGAAAATGGTGTAGTGACTCAACTCCAAATAGCTGGAACAACTGCAGCCTGCTTGGGAGCATAATCTATCAGTGTAATTTTCCAAAACATTAGGAGAATAAAAATAGGGGAAGGCAATGGTGCTTTGTTAGCTTGATTGTTGGGTGCATAACAAGACAGGAAGTGCTCCATACAAATAAAATACTACAAAAAAGAATACAGTTGGCTGCTAATAGTCACCCCTTCTCCCCCGATCCCAAGACAAATGCAGCTTTGGTTATCAGGAAACTGCAGATGAATATTTTACTTGTGCAAGATAGGGGTCTTTGAGAGACGAAGGGAAAAGAAACCAAAACTAAGATAATGCCGGCAGGAATGTTTTAGTGCTGTTGCTCTAAGGGAATAAAGGAGATGATGGAAAATGAAGGAATTACGTCATTACGTCATTAAGATAATTAATTAAGATAATTAAGAAAATGAAGGAATTACGTCATTACGTCATTAGACGTAAATTAAACGTCTAATGCTAGCAAGGGCTACATCTAAGGGGAAGCAGCCTCCCCAGCGAGGCCTCCGGGGTGGTCGAAGGGCCCCTCGGCTGCTGCAGAGGGCGTAATTAAGTGGCGACCACGGAAGCTCACACAGGCACAATGAAGGTGAAGCAAAGAGCAAGTACAAATGAAGGCTTTAGTCAGAATTGCCTAGATTTAATAGCAGGTATGGATAAACGTTTGGCAAATAAGTGACACTATATATAGTAGTGCTGAGAAGCACAGCCCAAGCATGCATTTGGACTATACGCAACATACAGAAACATTAAGTCCATTTGTCACAACATATAGAAATGTTAATTGCCAAAAAGGGGGTAGGAAACACATATTATTGTTCACTTCAAATGTGCACATGTAAACATTTTTAATGCTTCACTTGGAGGAAATTAAAAGTAAAATTAATGAGGTATTACAATTATGGTTATAGCTAAGTCATTTTTTGGCAAGTCAGCTTGTGAAGGAGGCTTCATGCGTGGCAAGAGATTTTATTATTTTAACTCTTTAACATTAGTCCAGGAAGCACAGTACAGAAGGTTTGAAACTGATGGCAGCCAATGAAGTTGAGGAATGAGAAA
Organism: Mormoops blainvillei; assembly: GCA_004026545.1. NCBI lineage: Eukaryota > Metazoa > Chordata > Mammalia > Chiroptera > Mormoopidae > Mormoops > Mormoops blainvillei. Next base: position 30,337 of record PVJD01009820.1, read on the forward strand.
GCACAGTGGCATCTGATAATGTGTAAAATAATTAGGACAAAGATCTAGAGAGGGGAAAACACCACTAGAGTCGAGTCCCTGGTTGAATGGTGTTGATGTTCGGTGGCATTAAAAGCCACCAAACAGGCAGATAGCAAAATATTTGAGATGATAACCCTCAAATATCAGAATCATTCTGGCTCGGCCATGTGTTGTGTGCCTAGCAAAGGAATCTATAAGTATAAGGACACTGGTGTCAGAGTGTAAGGTGTTGCCATTGCCTGAGACATAGAGACCTCCCACATTCCAGAATGTCCTTCGTGTTTTTCTCCGACTGTGTCTACTTCCTAATGGCAAGAGGTGAAAATGCATGTTTCCTGGGGACCCCCACTGTGGGCAGTAGATCTACTCCATGGCTGAGGAGGACAGCTCTAATCTTGCCTTTATCACACAAAGCACAGAGGTACCTAAACTTTGTGACACTGAGCACACTGGTGATACAAGGAAAAAAAAGATCCAAATCCATAGGACACTTGCACAATCTGCATTTTAGAAGAATATGTAATTTCAAAGTATACAGTTTGTATAAAGCATAAAGAAGGCTATGAAACAGTCCTTTTGTCAAAGCTAACTAAAACCAACACAAATAATTAAAACTTCTAAAATTTATAATCCTTTACATAGTGGCTTCCACATGGATTATGTACTTTTGATTTCATAACAGCTCTGTGAGCTGGGCCTGGTCGGTATCAGCTTATTTTATAAATGAGAAAAAATAGCTCAGAGATTAAGTGACTTGCCCTGGGGTTACACAGCCAGAGTACAGCCTTGAACTAAAGTCTTCATCCACAGGTGTCACAAAGTAGGGGAACAGCTAATAAGGAGAATGTAATGCCTAAGCATTTGGTTAGATGGCATTTGATATCTGACAGTAAAAAACAGACCTCGGGGGATGTTAAAGACACCGTGGAGGGCTGCTTGGGTCACAGTTAATGACACCAGGAAGGAATAATTTCTACTCACCAACTCATTACTTGCTTCATTAAGCTAGGTTACCTTTGCAGCCAATTTTATTCAGTCCTGCTTTATGAAGCTGTAGTTGGCCATATAGTAAGAAACCTAGAGGCTGATATTTGGATATATTGTGGTCCCTTGGAACCCTTGGGATTACTCACTTAAATTCTATTAAAACTTTTTGAGATAATCTTTCAAAAACTATCATTCTCCATAAAAGCACACATAGGAAAGTAGAAATTCCTTGCAGTCAGCAATGTGGTGCGGACTCATTTTAAAGAAGATTGAGTTATTAATTAGATGCTAATTTCATTATAGACACATAAAGTACATGCATATGTAAATTTCCAAATAGCTAGAATGACCTTTTAAAGGTGAGAAGAAAATGAGTTAAGAACATTTAAAAAGTGCATAATACTCAGATAGGCCCAGCCAGCATTCACAACACAACACATGAGACCTAAGTTGGCAACAGATGATCCGGGGCACAGACAGGTCACCTCCATGACGTTCGACTCGCTGGTTCTACTGGGCTAACCATGTGTGGATGAGGCGAAATAATGCTGCATGGGGATTGCTCTCATTAACAAAACTGTGATCGCTTGCGAAAGTCTGATGATGACAGTGATGATGTGTGTGGGTCTCTAATTAGGATGGAGGGGTTGGTAAGGGCATTTGTGTAAGCATGTGTGTGTGTAAATATATTAGAGATTTTACAGCTTTTCTAAACTGTTGAATAGATGTGAAATTGTTTGCAGTGACCCTATCAGCTCCCCTTGTGAGGTAAGAACATCGAAGCAATACAAAATCCACAAAAAGAAAATTATTTAAAATGCCCAGTTTACAGGTTTTGAAAAAATATAGTAGTCCCCGCTTATCCTCAGGAAGATATGTTCCAGGACCCACAGTGGGTGTCTGAAATCTCATAGATAGTATTGAACCCTATATAAGCTCTTTTTTTCTATACCTCTGATAAAGTTTAAATGATGAATTAGGCACAGCAAGAGATTAATAACAACTAATAATAAAGTAGTTATTTAATAATAAATTATATACTACAATAAAAATTATGGGAATGTGGTCTCTCTCTCCCAAAATATCTTATAGTATTACACTCACCGTCCTTGTAATGAGTGATGTGCAATGATATAATGCCTATGTAACAAGAGCAAGTGAGGTACTCAGAATAGTGTGCAATTTAAAACTTATGAATTATTTCTGGAATGTTCCACTTAATATTTTCTGATTGTGGTTTACCTGAGGTAGCTGAAACTGTGGAAAGTGGACCATGGGTGGTTGGGGGTAACTACCGTATTAAAAAAAAAGAAACCTGCAGATTTTATAGCCTGTTAATGAGAATTTCCCTTTATAACTTATATTTTGTAAGATAGCACAGCATAATTCAGGTCTTATTTTGGGCTTTCTAAGACTGAAAAGCAGAAAGGACATACTTTTCTTGGATCAGAGAAAGGGATTAGATAATTTACATTAAAGGTATGCAAAGAACAATTGGAAATATTTAGAGGAGTGCTGAGTTTATCAATGTGGTGTTGGGGTGCTGGCTGAATTCTTGTGTAGGTAACAAGATGGTTATATGCAATCGCCCAATATATGATACAGGGAAAACACTGTGTTTGCTAAAACTTTGTTATTGAGTTGAAATGAGAAATTCACTGCAACCCCAAATTAAATATCAGGAAGGCACAAGAAAAGACTCTTTAAAAAGGGGCTACCTAATAAATGCTTGAAATTGCAAAGCAGAGCATTTAAAATATTTTTAAATATATAAGGAATAAAATCATTAGCTAAACTTTGGTTAGTTTTGCAAGTGAGATTTACTGTGAAAGTTTCTAAATTCTTTCAATACCTGCAATATTTGCACCATAAACTTTCCATAATTCTAGAATTGTTCAATATTTGTACACTGAACAAATATAAAACACTCATATACCTACATTCAATTGGGTGCTTCCAATAAAATCCAATATTGGCAAGATTCGCTTCCCCGTGGTCTCCATCTGTCTCACTGTGTCTTCTCTGGTAAGCAGGCCGAAGGGAGTTTTATGCTCTAAAAATTGTAACAATAAACTTTTACACTATTTTTTCAAGACCTTCGTTTCAAAATGCTTTCTTTAACAAGCTATAAACAGATGTCTCAGTATTAATAGATATGAAATCTTTAGCATAGGAACCAGTCTCATTCCTAGACCACATGCATGACAACGGAAGATCTATGAGGAGAAAAGCAGGAGCACTGCCCTTTAGAAGCTATCATTTATTCATTGCACCGCGTTTCCTGATTGAGAGATCTGAGAGACAACCTGTAACAATTCACCTCTCTCTGCAGAGTATGTTTTTCCTGAGTTGTGAAAAATTGTTGTCATAAATGTGTCTGATTCTTGTCTTGTTCCTCCCAGGTATTATTCAAGTATGCCAATCTTGCGGACTTTGAATGTAACTTGAAGTTGAGATAAGCCTCAGAAGATACAGTGCCAGACAAAACACAAATCCTTAATTATGTGGGTAGAGCTGAAGAAATAAATTTAACCTGGTCATGAATTCAGCCCACAAGTTTGACTTCAACTCTCTGTGGATATTTTCTTGATTTTTTTTTGCAAGTTTCAGCTAGAATTACTGAACACCATTTAATGATATGACACTTCAGGAGACCTAAGTTCTTGGTTAATTACATAAGAAAAAAGTAGAGCAGATATTAATACAATTGCAGATCATTCAAGTGATTTAAGGTTGCTTCATTCCATAAAGTAGTTTTGCTGCGTAATTGTTTTCCACATTTGCTAATTGATGAAGATAAAATTTGTATTCTTAAAATGCCCTGTGACTAGACACTGGCCATAGTGTGGGTGAGCAAGATGGTTGCGTGAGGCTCTAGGACTGTGTTTGGTCTTGGGGGAAGTTTTCCTGGGACCAGAGTTCCAGATGTTGTTAACTCACACACAGAGAAGATTGAAAAGACTTAATTATAACCCAACAAACATTTGTGTGGTCCATGCCCTACTATATGTTAGCCCCTGTGATGAATAACACTTAAATAATTTACAATTCTTGCCTTAAAACGCTATTGAAAGGCAGCAAGTCCAGGTGATTTACCCGTGAATGTTGGTAGCTTCCGACTTGATAGTTTTTCCAAAAATTTCCCATCTTCTTTATTTTTGAAGCCAAGAGTCAAGAGATATTGTTGGGGAGGAAAAGATGACCAGTCAACTGTCTGAGGCAACACATGGAGTCCTTGAAGATCTGAAATGCAACAGAAAGAGAACTAAAGCCTTCGTCATATTATTGTTGTTTTTTCTAGATTTCAGAAGTTGTACTTGGAAAAAATAAGTACAAACATCAAAGGCATAAAGTAAATGTATGCATCGAAAGGTCAAATAGCTGACATACCAATATTTTATTTCATTATTTATATTTTTCTGAAAATGTGAACATATGCAAGGCATAGAAATGGTCCTCTTTCCCCACATTCAAAATAGGAAATTTAGGACCAGCTTGCAGCCTTAATATTTTTCTCTGTGACTCTTTTCAAGAGAATTTGATTTTTCTGTTCATAGTTTGAAATGTAAGGAAATAATGTCATATAAAATGAAAAGGAGAAATTACCAAGTGAGAATTAAAATATAAGGCTAATTAATTTAGTTACCACCCAACCTAGTTGTAGAGAAAAATTGGAATGATAAATATATGGACTTTTGTAATTAGACTTGGCAATAATTCAAGTGTTACTAAAATGGTTCTAAAACAAACTCAGTTCTTAATGATCGTAAAAGCTAATATTTACTGAGTACTCATTTTTACCTTCTCTTGTTCTAAGTATTTTGTGTGCATTGTCTTTTTAAATCCTCAAAAACTTCACAAAATTGGTGACATTGTCCCTATTTTACAAATAGAGAGTTGAGGTCCACAAGTAGGAAGTGACTTGCCTACAAACACAGCAAGTAAGTGGACAAAGCAGGATTCCCACTCGAGCATCCAACTCCAGAAATACAGGCCTAACCATTGCACTCTGCTTTAGGCTGGCTTGGATCTGGATTACTTTGGGGACAGGGACAAATGTCAACCACAGGACCCTGGAGCACAGAGTCACTTAGTTCATTTCCGTTCTGAGTAATTAGGCTTTGGGTTATTGTACAAGACTTGTCAAACGAAGGATGATGGACAGAGAGGTTGATGAGCCTTCCCTACTTGACACGGCCAGAAAGGGGAAAATAGGAAATTCCAAATAGCCCTGAATTATAATTTAGTTAAAGGTCAATTTTTAATATCGAGTCAGAACGCAAATGGTAATGGTTCAAATAAGAGGCTTATTTATCTGCTATATTTCTTTAAAAAAATAGACACAGTAAACCATGTGTTTTTCTTTACCCTTCCTGTCCACCCTTCTTTAGCTGTAGAACCCTTTGTTCAAACTAAAATTCACTGAGAAGCCGTGTTTAAAGCCAATAAATTTAGAGATGTTCCCTGGTTATGGTGTGCTCTTCCATCTGGCTTTGCTCCGGAACTTAGAAGGTCCCAGGACCTCCTGCCTTGCTGTTGGTGTCTGGGGTTGTCCTGCGGAGGGTCCTTGCCTTCCTGGGTAACTCTGAATGGCCAGACGGTCCCTGGATGGGTGTGGCTAGGTTTTAGGGTATTTCGACTCCCCGAGGATATCTAGCTTGCTGACCCAGAATTCGCTGAATCCCAGATATCCTGAAGTCTCCCTTTAGTACCAGAAAGGAATTCAGCGGAGACAGCAAACCTCCAAGATTTTTTGGCTCACACCGAAGTGATCTTGGAGGTCCCAGAGTCTGGAAGCTCAGAATAGATTAGGATGTATTGTGCATGGACTGGTGTTTGTAGTAGGTTGCAGGAAGCATCTTGAGATTTGGCATTTTCTGGTGCAGCTTGATTGCCAGAAACATCCAGATGTTTGAAAGCTCTATTATATAAATAACATAAAGGCTTTGAGAGATTGACATCTTTTTGCTTGTAAATATTTGGTGGATAAAAAGGAGACCAATACTAATAGTGGCAGTGATTAAATCGATGAGTGATACTAATGTTAGCATTATAGCTAATTTATTATAAAATATGCTTACAAATATAGAAGTATTTTCTGTTTATTTTGACTCCATATGTTTCATCCTATGAGTGTTTAATTTATTATTAACTTCCCATTTTAAAATGTGAGAGGTTCCTACATACATTCTGTTAAATTTAGAAAAAGTATTTTTGAAGTACCCATTTGTATGCAGAGTAAATTGCAATTGTGTGAACCTTTAGCCTAGCAGGTGGTCTATGACCCAAAATGACGAAACACTTACCAGATGTTGAATCTCATGTAACATTAATTTAAGTGCTGATTGTTCTCAATTTTATGCTCATAAATCTCTACCTACGTCCGAAAAGCCCTGTGCCTCCAATGGATATGAAAGTTAACTAAATTATATTGCCCTTTGATAGGAAAACTTGAATCGATTAAAAATGCCTTCTTTGCTCCTGTCATGTCAGAAGGAAACTTTGGGCAAATAAACCCTTTAATGTATTCCTTTACAATTTACCACAACTGGAGATGAAATTTAGGTGACTATGACCAAACATATTATTGAAAGTCAGTTTGTAGATATGATACAGTCCTAAATTTTTACCTTGAGGAAAGCAGATGCTTTAAAAAGTAATATCAAAGATAGATTATGCATATTAAATTTCTTACAGAAACATAATATTTCAATTTTTTTTTCCAAATGAAAGATGTCTCTTTGCAAAAGAAGATAAAGTTTCTCTTTTTTGGTTAAAACCTGTTATTTTACCACAGAATGCTGAAACTGACCAGTTCTCAGGTCCCCAAGTCAGGCACTCTCTTTGACCCTCTGCACTATTATGGCCCTCCTCCTTAAAGCCACTTCCTTCAAGTTCAGAGATAGTCTTTCTTCTTTCTCTCTGTCTCTCTGTCTCTGTTTCTCTGCTTCCTGCCTCTGTTTCCATCTCTCTGCCTCTGTCTCCCCGACCCCTTTCCTGCACACACGCACACATACTGGCTCCTGTTTCTCCCTTTCTCCTCCTGTCTTCTTGGTCAGTGCTCTTCCAAACTGTCTCTGGCTCACCGATATGTTCTTCAAACATACACTCTTGGGGAATTTCTCTGTTCATAATTTAAGTCCCGCCCTGTCTGTTTAGCTGTTACCCCCAGCCAAACAATTGGGGAGGGAAGTTATAGTCTTATCTGAAAATTGTTACTGAATTTCAACATATCATTGCCAAATGCCAACTGCAATATTGCTATTTGCAAAATAGAACCCAAACACAACAAGTACATTCCTTAAAAGTGATTTTTTAAATCTTCACAAACCCCTTCTTTCCTGCTTTTCACTAATGTGTTATAAGGATAGCCATTGCTCACCCCAATTATTCTGGCTTAAAAATTTGAAGCCATTGATGACTTTTCCCCTTTGATTATCTAACATTTAGTGAAACTCAAAAGCTGAATAAATATGCCCATTGTAATACATCTCATATTAACCCCTTTCTTTGCATAATCATGGCCTACCCTGGTCAAATTTTTGATCACATAACATCTGGATTACAGAAGCATCCCCCTCTCCAGCCTCACTGCCACCTATATTTTTTCACACCAATATATTTCCACCCTGAGACCCAGTGAATAGTTCTGGAACATTGCCTTTGTCATTGTCACATCCATCCTTGGGAACTTCGAGGACTCCTTTCCTGGTATTCAAGGCTCTCAGCTGTGTGCATCTGTTTCACAATCGATGCCTAATTCTCAGGTTTTCTCCAGTATAAACCTTGTCATCTGCTGTGCCGATGTCACTACGTTGTACCAGCCTGTGCTTATCCTGCTTCAGGGCTTTTTTTGTGCTTTTTCCACTCAGGAACGCCTACATTTTCTCTCCATTTTTCCTTTATTCGAGTGATCGTCATCCTTCTAGATATACATAATTTAAGTCCCACCCTGTCTGTGAACCATTTCTTGAATATTGCATTATGCCCTTTAAACTCTTAAAGAACATCTATACCATTGAACATGAGTGTCCAGTCTTTTGGTGTCTCTGCACCACGCTGGAAGAAGAGTTGTCTTGAGCCACACGTTAAATACACTGCAACATGTAATCACACACAAAAAAATCAGAATGTTTTAAGTAAATTTATGACTTTGTGTTGGGCCACATTCACAGCCACCTGGGTTGCATACGGCCTGCGGGGCGCAGGTTGGACACCCCTGCTTAGAGTGACTCTCCTTTTTCATGGGGCTATGTCTTATCTTCCCAACAAGTTTCAATCTTCTTGAAGATCACATCTCCAACTTATGTTTATGCCCCAAGAACTTGGTGCTAAATCAATACCTGAGTTAAATCTGAAAACAAACCTTTCCAAATCCTAAACTTTTAATGGTCCAAATAAAAATAGAACTTCAAAGCATCAAAACTAATGAAACGTTCAGTGCTTCCGAGGTATGACTTATTTCTTTGTGCCTAAAGTTAGAAAAGAGTATCACACAGTCTTTGTTGTTCATCTTACTAAAATCTCAGGTGATTTCTGTTTAACCTATGAAGAGTGAGTAAAAATAATTTGTAACAGGTAACTCAATGGGGTAGATGTTCAAATGAACAGAGCAGCTTTGCCTGGATGGAAAAGTTAGTGTTGGATTCAGGTTGTACCCTTGCCACAGCTTGTTCTCTGGAAAATATGGACTCGGTCATAAAAAACTGGAAAAACAGAGAGAGAGTCTGGCTTAGCGAAACTCTTGGTAACATCAGAAAAGCACCTGCAAAAACATGAAATATTGATTGTAGATCAGCAGACTTATCTATGTATAGGAAGGGTAGCTTTATTTGTTATGAAGTTAAATATCTGTGAAATAAAATTTGCTTTCTTTAGAAGTACAAAACATAGATGCCACCATCACTGGTATTTTCTGTTGGACACCTCATCATAACCATATCTGGCAAATTGTAAATGAACTTTACAAATCAATTAAAAAAATCATCACAGAGATTTTAGAATTCTATTAGAAAAATGCAAATTTCTTAGTATTCTATCATCACCTTTCTCTAAGTTTCACTTCCTTTTCATTTCCTGGTGTTTATGTCATTTTTCTGCCCTTTGTCCATAGCAAAATGTTCTGACATTTTGAGTTAGAGCAAAATCTCATTTTTAAAGGCCCAATTGCTCAATGTGGGATGGGACTATGTCAGTTTTATATGACTTCTTTTTTATTGATCAGTTTCAGAGTTTAGCTTCTATAGTGACTTCCTAAGAGGAAATACTTTGTCATTTCCTCTTTCCAAGTCATTTCCTGAGTTTTCTCTTGCACTTTTTTTTAATGCCAATACCTGTATCTTAAAAGTTATTCACAAATTCACATCAGCAAGAGAATAGCAAAAGGTAGCAACTTCGCAGCTCAGTTGTCTTTATTGCTCCTCCCCATAAATAAGAAAAGTTTCTACTTTTAAAAACATTGATAGTATATTTTGATTTTTGCATTTGATATGTGAAAAAACTATATGTAAAATGAATTTTTGTATAATAAATTATATTTTCCCGTTGACCTTCGTTATAAATTCAGAGTTATATATGCAAGTGGAAGACGTTGGTTTTCATTGCTAACATTCCTAATTTTCACTCTAGGGTGCTGGTCTACTTGTCCAAAACCAGTTTTTGTATATTTCCTCTTATAAACCATATATAAACTTTGAAAAACACATAATTCCCACAGGACTTTTTCTTAGTTCATTTTGACTTCACTTTAAATTCTTATTGATTCCAAAGTTTGATGTTTAATCTGTTGTACTGTATTTATTCAGGGAAGTTCCTTAATTCCATCAGTACCAAAGTAGATTTGAGATAAAGCAAACATTAAAGACCCTGCTATTCCCTTCAATTTTTATTAGACTCACAACCAGTGAACTAACAGCATTAGAACAATTAACAGGAGAGTGGGGAGAGATAAGAGTGGAGAGTCAAGGGGCTCACCCCAGCTGGGTAGGTTTTTTTTAGCAAGAAATGGGGTAATTAAAGAAAACCTTGATAGGTGTGGGGGCTGGGGGGAAGGGTAGAAGAGGGTTGGTTAAGGGACAAGGTGAGAATGGTAAAAAATTTTGGATGGTTATTAAGAAATGTGAGAAGTAAAATGGACAGCACAGAGAGACAAAGAGAAAACGTAATAAATAGCTTCAGTGATGTGGAGAATAGAATGAATGGAGGTAATGAATATCCAGTTAAAATTCTTAAGTAAAAGAATAATAAGAATTAAAAGACCAGAGTGCTAAAAAAATGGAAGGACGCGATTCTTTCAAATATGAAGCACAATGACTTCTAGGCAAAAATAATTACACCAAAACATATCTTAGTTAAACTGTATAATATCAAACAAAAAGATAATTTTAAAAGCACCAGAAATAAAAGATTATCCACACAGGACTGAAGACTGACTTCTCAATAGCAAAGATACAGTCAGATGCAATAGAATAACTTCAAAGTGCTAATTTTTCAATTTAGAGGTCTATATTCAGCTGACTGTTATCTAAGAACCAGGATGAATAAGAAATATTTTTGACAATCAGAAATGGAGCTTACTAGCAATAGACCCTCCCTTGCTATGGGAACTTCTAAGGATGTACTCTGTAAAGAATAAAATGAAACTCAGAATGGTTGAAAGGTAAAAAAAGTTAGTAGACACATACATAAGACTACGATAGATAAATATTGACTATGTGAAAATAGTTTTCACTATAATAACTAATTTTGGGAATAAGGGAAAAAATCAAGTTAGAATAAAAACCTGGGATTTATATGTTAGGGGGTAATTTTTAGTTAAAATATTCTGAGACCTGGATCATGTTGAGTAAAGATGATTATTAAAATTTAAATTCTGTTAAGATATCTATGCATATTAAATGTCAAACCTAATCCTTAAAAAAAACAAAAACATAAATTATATTTGTAAACCTGGAGACGAAAAATAAAGAAAGAAAACCTTTGAAGGATATAAAAGGAGGAAAATCAGGAGTGGGAAAACCTCATGGAATGAAAAGCCCAGAACATGATAGTTCAACAAAGATTTATTGGGCACTTATTATGCGCCAGATGCTATTTAAGCCAATGGGATATATCAGTGAACAGAACAGAAAAAAATTTCTGTGTTTCAGAAACTTATATACTGGCTGAAAGACTCAAGCGAGGAATTGTTACAAGACAGAAATTGATTAAATAAATAAGAAATAAATGTTTAGTTATGTGTTATTTTTAAGAGAATGTCAAATAAAAAAGCACAACATGTTGAAAGTAAAAGAACGTGAAAATCAATACCAGGAACAAAACTAGTAAGAATAAACTAGTGCTTTTATATAATATCAGACAAATGTATTTTATATTATTTTTTAAATATTTAAAAAAAGATTTTATTTATTTATTTTTAGAAGGAAGGGGAGAGAGAGAGAGAGGGAGAGAAACACTAATGCGTGGTTGCCTCTTGTGCACCCCCTACCAGGGGCCTGGTCTGCATCCCAGGCATGTGGCCTGATTGGGAATCGAACCGGCGACCCTTTGGTGCACAGGCCAGCATTCAATCCACTGAGCCACACCAGCCAAGGCTCAGACAAATGTATTTTAATACACAAATCATTATTAAGGTCAACGAGCATAATTGCTTAATGATAGTATATAATTCAGAAAGGAAGTTTAACAATATTAAAAGGGCACGCATTTTAAAACTTAAAAAGTAAAAATTGGTAAAACTATTAGAATAAATTGACAAACTCTCCACCATTGTCAATTATTTTAACATCTTTCTATATATTGATTAATCCAGCAGATAAAAAAGTTTTGGCTTATCTAGAAGCCATGGGTAATTTTTAAGCTTGAACTAATGGGCACATAAAAACCCTACATCTGGCAATGAGCAGTCTTTACAACAAATGATTCTGGCAAAACCGGATATCCAGATGTAAAACAATGTAGCTGAAAACTTACCCTATACTGTACACACAAATTAACTCAAAACGAACAAAAGACCTAATGTAAGAGCTAAAATTATTAAAATTTTAGAATAATACACAGGTGAACAATTTCATTATATTGGAATTGGCGATAATTTTTGAAAATGACCCAAAAGCACAGAAAACAAAAGAAAAAAGGAGATATATTGGATGTCATCAAAATTTAAAACTTGTGACTCGAAGGACACTATCAGCAAGTGAGAAAGCAACCTATGAAATGGGAGAAAATATTTGCAGATCATATATCTGAGAAGGGGCTAATGTCCAGAATCTATAAAGAGTTCCTACAATTCAATAACAATAACAACAACAACAACAACAACAAAATAACTCAAGTAAAACATGGGAAAATATGTGAATAGATATTTCTCCAAAGGAGATACATAAATGGCCAATAAACACATAAAAAAATGCTTAATATCAGTAATCATGAAGAAATGTACATCAAAACCACAATGAGATACTACTTCTTACCCATTAGGATGGCCATCGAAAACAAAACAATAGCAAATACAGGGGATATATATATCTGTATACACACACACACACACACACACACATATATACTATGATTCAGTAATTCTACTATCAGATATATAGTTTAATACCAAATATATATATATGAATGTTGATAACAGTATATTTTATAATAGTCACTAACTGGAAACAGCTCAAATGTTTATACCTAGCAGAGTATGTATATAAATTCAGGACTGTTCAAATAATGGAATATTACATAGCAATAAAAATGAACCAACTAAAGCTTTTTGCAACATGGATGAATTTCATAAACAAAATGCTGAGCAATAAGAGCTAGTTTTAACTCTGTGATTTCATATTTACATTGTTTCAAAGCAGGCAAATTAAAGTTCAGAGTTTAGAAATGCATGGTTAGGTGACAACTTTATAAAGAAAAGAAAGGAAATCATTATTCTTTTTGTTTTTTTTTTTAGATTTTATTTACTTATTGTAGAGAGAGGGGGAAGGAGGGAGAAGGAGAGGGAGAGAAACATCGATGTGTGAGAGACACATCAATTGGTTGTCTTTGACACACCCCCAACTGAGGACCTGGCTGGCAACCCAGGCTGGTGCCCTGACCAGGAATCAAACTTGTGATGGTTTGTTTCGCAGGCTGGCGCTCAATCCACTGAGCCACACCAGTCAGGGCAGGAAGTCATTATTCTAACAATCAGGACAGTAATCTCCTTGGTGGAGACAGGGAGTGGTTTCAGATTGCGAAGGGGGCTGTTGAAGATATATGGAGATCTGGTAATGTTTTATTTTTTGACTTAATGATCGTTCTGTAATAATTAGTTAACATGTGGTTTTTAAAAAATTTTTATATGTGTAATATTTCACAATTAAAATGTTTTTAAGAATAAAATAAAAAAATTGAAATGCTTGGATGAGACTCTATTTTAGGTGTGAAATGCAGTGATCATCTATGGACCGACCACACGGTCAACAAGAAATGCTGCTAAGGTATAAGTTACCTGTGAACCAAGCATTAAAGCAGAAGTCAATAGGAGTCAAATGCTGAATATGCAAAACTAAATTTTAAAAAGGGTAACACTACAAAATAGAAATTCTTAATTCTGTGCAAAATCCACAGGGAGAATTTAAAATTGAGAAAGTAGAGACATTATTTTACATGATTGGGAGCTCAGTCTTTAGTTTTTTTTTACTTTATTATTATTTTTTAAAATTTGTCATATTTTATCTTTCAATCACAGTTGACATGCAATATTATATTATTTTCAGGAGTACACCCAGTGATTAGACACTATATAAATTACTAAGTGATTATCCCAATGTCCATCTGACAACATACATAGGTTTTAGAATGTCGTTGACTATATTCCCTTTGCTGTGACTATGCTCCCCTTGCTGATTTTTACAGCCAGAAGTTACAGGGACTTATCTTCTTGACACTGGAACCTTGGGTTGGGGGCCTGGTGTGAGGTAGGGAACCTTGGATCCTTAGGGGAGACCATTTCAGTAGAAGTATCCCTCCTAATTTTTATCCACCACACATTGATATGGGACCTGCCCATTCTACAACTCCACCCATCTACCATCCTCAATGTTGTTTCTTCTTTACATCCTTAGTTGTAGGATTTCTGTTCAGCTAGATTTCAGGTGGTTCTGAATGATGGTTGTTCTGTAGTTTAATTGTGTATTTGATGTGGTCGTGGTAGGATGCCCAGTCTTTAGGGATTTTCATGCTTGACTGCTTGATTTATTAGATGGGAGTACCTAATGATTGGCTATAATATTACAGAGAGGCAAGATTAGACATAAGTAAGTGTTTCAGGAAAAATAAAGTCTTAACACATTTACCTTACTACTCCCTTACCTGCTAAAATTAGCTCTCTGTTTTGAAATGGTTATGAAGTTTTGTTTTTTGTTTTTTTTTTAATTCAGCCTGGGGTAACTGGTGATAGATAAAAATCTAAGAAACTGGTATAGCTACCAAGACTGACACTGGAAAGGGACTAATGTACGTATTTATAGGAGAATAAATTGGAGGAGTGTATCTGGATTTCTTACAGTGGGAAAGGAGATTTGGATAGAAACTGCTATTTGTGTGTGTGTGTGCTGCAAGGTTTTACTGGCATTATGAATACAATACCTGTAATACCTGCTTCCTGCATGTGTCTCATTCCAGCTGCTCCTTTCCCCAACCCATTGATTGTTCTCGAGAGGCTACATAAGAAATTCATATCACTTCAACTTATTTTTGGATTATTGACTTGTATTTTCAAAATGAACCCGGTCGTCTTCAGTCAGATCTCCTAAGAAAACATGTTCAGCAGGATGCATGACAGTTTCAGGGAGCTCCAGGAGGAAATCAATCATAGAAGGTGAGAGACACGAGATGACGGGCGCCAGAGGCAAACAGCGCCGCGACCCGCCACTGCAAAGACAAGCGAACCGCTTGTGGAGGGGCGTTTACTTTGTAAGACAGAACAGTGCTAGAATGCCACGCTTTCCTTGGGGAAGACTACCATTTTAATATTTTAAGAACAGAGACTTTAGTTCTGTATGTGAGGGATTTTGTTATTTTCGGTATGATTCTCTGTTTCTAACAAGAATTCTGTGGTGCAAAGATGAGATGATTCATTGTCTTTATAACCAACCTGGCTGTAACACTTTCACAATAATATTGGGGATGTAGTTTCTTTAATTTTATAACCTCTTCCATTTGAGAATGCAACTTATAAGGAGGAAACTAGTCTTATCTTGAAAACTCTTGATCATGATAATATTATAATATTTTAAAGAAGAAAAATAAAATGAGAAATTTTAACTTCATCTTTTAGAGAGCATAAGAATGTATTATCCTTACTGGTAAATGATGACTGAACAAGAACAAGGTTATAAATTTCAGTGAAAAGCAATTTTTAAAGGTCTACTTTAAAACAATATATTATTTCTCTGAACATACAAATTCACTCTTGGGAGTTAAATTACATTGGAAAGACAAAATATGACTCTATCCACCTAAGTGTTAAAGTAATTGATATCTTATCCAGAAAACTTTTCTATTAAACATTACTAACCACAAATCCATTACTGAATATTTATTTATTTAGCAAATAAATCTTGGTATTTTCATCAAGAGAAGACAGGATATGCTTATTGTATTACTTTATTATTATTAAAATACAACCATGCAAGAATAAGAATTATACAGAATTACATTATTTCATTGCAATATATGAATAGAAATCTCAAGCAAAATCTTTATAAATGAAAACATAATAATTCTGGGGCTGGTGAATTATTATTTGTTTTATATACCCTGACTACTCTGCATGAATCAAACTGGATTTTTCCTTAAATAAGAAAAATGAATAGCTACAGTGCTAAAAATTCAGTAATTTTTTTCTCCATGAAACATAATACAATACAGCTCTATTATAATATAGATTTAAGATTTTAATGGGTTTTACCATATTCCCAAAATAGGAAAGGATGCACAGTAAGTTCTTAGGGGTGTACAAACCTGGTTGTCCCACAAAACAAATCTGAATTTTAACCCTCCCTTCTCACTCTCACAGAGGTTATAAGGATAATATACTCCTCATGCTTACCTGAAGTGGGTTTTTCTCATTAGAAATCGCTAATATAGTTGGCCTATTTAATTAAAAAATTAAAATATTTATGGCTGTATGCATTTAAAATGGAATTATTTTTATAATTTTTTTTTTCCCCTTTGAATCTGCTCTTCATGTGAAAATTCCTGACAAGGGTGACTGTGAATTGGGGGTTGGTTAGGGAGAATACACTGCCTGGGGGACCTCTATCATGAGTAAATTCTCTTTCCGTTCATCACCACTATCTTTGCCAGCTAATGCTGGGCTCACAGTACTGTCACATGACAAAGGAGTAATGAATTCAGTGCTATCTAGGCTTGATGAAGGTGACCTGGGGTTTGGCCCAGTTTCTGAGTTGCAGGTTTGTCTGCCAGCCCCTGCTGGGTGAATTAAATGTGTTAGTCTCCAAGTTTTAATGATAATAGCTACTTATCCAGGAAAACTTTGACAGGTTGACTCCTCATCCAAGATCTTCGAGGTACAGATATTATGACCTTCATCTGTTATTATAGATATAATATTATATCTACATGATATTATAGAAAGTATGGCTACTTAGATGAGCTCTGTAATTTAGAAATTCCTATTATGGCTTCAATTTCTCTTGCTGCAATGAAAACTACCTAATTGTGTTCTACCTTTCATGGGGCATCAGTGTTTCTTCTGAAATGTTATCTTTCTGGGTGGGTACAAACACATGCATATGAGCTCCACCTGTAGTTGTCTGCAGAAGGATGAGTGATGTGAGGTAGAAGAGAATGTGCACAAACTCAGTGTTTCTGGGGATGGAGTTGATTGCATATGGAGGAGGGTTTATTCAGTCATTGAGTTCCCATGAATTCACTGTGTACATTGTAGAAGGTGTAGTGAGATGCTTACGTGTTATGATGTAAGGCAGTGTATTTGTTAGAATAAAGTTACCTGATTTAACAAACAACCCCCAAATCTCAGTGATCAACAGCAAGATAAGTTTGTTGTTTGCTCATGTGGGTATTCAATGGGTTACCTTCCACATGGTCACTCAGGGAACCAAGCTTCTTTTGTCTTTTGGTTTCTTCAGTTTCATGGTCCTATCCACTTAGTGAGTGGCTGGGGAAGGAGAGCCCTGTATGGCAGAGTGTCATGGGCCAGGCCTGGAGGTGACATGCATTATCTCTGTCCACATTCCATTGGCCATTATCCAGTCACGAGCTTCACATAACTGTAGGGAAGACTGAAATATATTCTAATTGCATCATGAGAGGAAAAAATAGTTTGGTAAACAACTAGCCACTTTTTGCTACTTTTGTTGGCAAGGACTTCTGTTTCCAAACTGCTGCCTTCTCTGTTTTCTCCTCCATCATTCTTTTAATTAGAGTCAACCTTCCACTACACAATTGGAACTTGTTTTAATTACATAATAAAATAATTAATATTTTAATGGAAAATATCACGTAGAAGATGGTTGAATATTTGCTCTGAAGTGTAAATTAATAAAATCCATTCCTTTCTTAGGAGCAGGTATGTTCTAACACTACCTAGAACAGCATCTGGAATATATGTTTGATGAATGTATGAATAGATTAACAAACAACTCATCTTCATTGTAGAACCTCTTCTTGTCCAGAGGATCTTGGGATTCTGGTGCATGAAGAAAGGGAGAAGAGAAATGGCAGCATAACGTAGCAAGTTAGAGAGAGGGCTAAAACTACTTCCAGTCTCTAGTGGAGCAGAAAGGATTCCTAGAGTAAGACTCAGAAGGTGACTGTGTTCACAAGTCAGCATTCTGGTAAAGAGGGAGAGATAGCAGAGAATGGCTCTAACTTGGGTTAACTTGTGTCATAAGGGTGGTTGCTATATATACAAAGAAGCATCTACACCATGAGGAAGCATGGGAAATTCATACAAGTGCCCTTGAGTCATCTAATATGTCACATAAACAAGCCCATCCTTGGATCTTCTCAAGCCAACAGAGCTGATCTCAACTTGCCCTAGCCATGCAATCAACAGCCATTTCAGCTGTTTCATTTCAACAGCTATATCAGCCTGCACCAGACTTCAAAAGGAGACCCTTTCCTTACATGCCCACTGTACCCTTTGAACACTGGATACGTTTGAGTTCTGTGAAAGCTGAAACCAGACCAGGGGTTGAAGAAAATCCTGTGGGAAGAAAGGGGAAGAAAGCTAATGAATTTGATTAGATAGTTAACTGAAGAGAGGCTAAATTGGATCGGGTAAGCCGGCCCCCTGGGAAGAGACAGAGCATACCTGGGAAGACCAAAGATGAACATATATAGGTAAAAGAAAAAAGAGTCTTATGTTTTAAATGTCTGCCATGTGATTGTCCAGTCACACCTGCTATGTGACTATTTGTTGAAATATATACCTGAATACATTTTTGACGGGATAGAAACTTCTTAAATTCTATCTACCAGGCGGATAGAAGGAAAATCCTGGTTTTTGGGCAGTGCCAACAAAACAAGGCAGCTCCTCTTCCAGGCTCTATCTCCCTTGTGTGAGCTATTGCCTTTGGCTATTCGGTGCCTGCCACAGCTGCCACTCTGCACCGCCTGTGACAGATATCCATGTGCTAAAGGTAGCACTTCACCTTCCCTCTCCTTATGCTTTGCGCCTTCGCTCGCCTTGGAATTACATGGGGAAAAAGGAACCATGCTACTGAGGCTGTGCCCACACTGCTATCAACAGTGGTTTCACCTTCACCATAGCAATGGCTTTGGGGAGGACGCTGTAATCATTTGTAACAGGGGCAAGTAAGATCATCAGTGCAATAGCCTTGTTAGCCCAAAGAACATGTGCTATAGAGCAAAGAACCTAACCAAGGAAATTTAAAAGTCTAGACTGCCTTTTCTTTCTCCCTTTCTTCCTCTAGAAGTTGTATCTTTTCTAAGTTCTTATATAGTGCTGTCATACTCCAGCAATTAGTAGTTATAAAATAATAGAAACATTCATTAATAACTTCTAATTATCTTCTCTTCCAAAGTATAATATCCTTCAGTATGAGTCATCTTGCCAACAGATCATAATTCATCTTGATAACAGGTTTGATAGAGTTACATGAGACATGAATCTGCCTCATTAATGTTATTATTGTTTTTAAACTATCAGTAACAACAGTGCTTCTTAGGTATTTAATTAATCTTCATGCCTTCTCCGTGAAGTAGGTTAAATATAACTAAACTCATTCTACCAGTAGAGGATTGGCAAACATGATCTCCTCAGTTGAATCTCTCTCCTCATTATCAACGGCACTGAGAATAAAATGGAGCTAACTGAATCTGATTCATTTTCTGTAACACTAGAAAGACATGACTTTTGTTTGCTATTAATGCTCCCCCAAACCCCCTTAAGGTACCCATAATAAAACAATGAATGACTTATAACAATTAACAAAAAAATATAAGTTCTGAAACATTTTTCTCTGCCTCCTTGCACAATGCTCAAAGTAAATATGCATCGATTGTCATAATAGCTTGCATTGCACTTCCTTCTCTCCCCTTTCTCTGCCCTCAAATTCTCATTGTTCCTTTAGGATTCACTATTTAATCACAACTGGTTAGATTAATTTACTACGTTTCTCCTGAAGAGCTTGAGGTGTAGTAGGGAAACTACTACATGGGACCTAATTTAATGCTTCCATCACATCTCTGCTCCTGTCAGGTGGAGAGGGTGTAGCTCAATGGAAAAGACATGGGTTGAAATCCAAGGCCTGATGCCGCTGATTTACTCTTCGTCTTTGAAAAAGCTATTTGTTTCCTCTAATTGTTGTTTTTTTGTTCTTTGTTTTTGTCCCTGAAAGAGAATCATCTTACTCACTTCATAAGTCATGGGAATAACAAGAGATAATGGATGTAGAATGCCAGGCATATAAAAAGTGATCACTAATCGAGTGCCTTATTTATCATATAAATCACTGACTGGGTCCCAAAGCCCCGAAAAAAGGCGTGAAGTGGCCTTAACAAGAGGATGTGATATTAGGTATGTGCATTTAGAGATTTTGCTTAATATGGTAATTGTTAAGAATCATTAATTTAGTACAAGAAAACCTATGTCTTAATTCAGACTAACACTTGGTATATAGTAGCGGGTGAGAAGTATTTTTGAATGAATGAGTAAAAGCAAATGACAAAGACAAAAAGAGGAAGAAATGAATAATACCAGTGTTGAGTCCCCTGTGTATATTTGGCTATCCACATCGTGTTTGGATACTAGTGATCCAAGAACATAAAGAAAGAGGGAGGTCTGAGGTGTGAGAGAGATGGAGGAAGGAAAACAGAAAAAACAGGAGCAGGCACTGGAAAAAAATCCATCTTCAAGAAAATACTGCAATCATCTAGTTTACTGACGATGGATATGGGGAAAGGTGGTATTTTACCAAAGATTATTCCTTTAGTTTAAAAATCTTAGCGTTTTTAGGTTTTATTCCTCATTTAAAAATATAGAAACATGATGGTACAGGAATATTGCACTAGACGCTGCTTAAAACCTTAAAATAACTTCCTGTTTCTACTCCTCAGATTAAAACACCATACCCCTACAACTGAAGCAATACACAAATAAACCAGAAAATGGTTCTCTATTTGTTTTAATGGAAATAAAGTATCAGTTGATAACTTGAAGATATTGAATCCTACCTGTATAGATATATTCCACATATGCAGGATGAGTTTTTGTGAAAACTTCTTTTACTTTTTCTACTGTATCAGCTCTGACTTTTGTTGCAAATGGCGTGTACATAACTGAGAACGAGTCCGCTCTGGTGATGGCTTCTTCAATCATGGCCTGAGAAGAAGCAAACAACCCACTTGGCATCAATAACAACATGTGACTTTTTAAGAATCAAAAATAATATAATTACCTTTATGGATGATTTAAAAATCTATATACTGTACTGCAAAGATAACATATTTTGGTTTTGAATATTCATTAGAATGAAATTTTAATTAGTTCTGGAAATACTATTTCATATTAAGAAAACCAATTAAATGAAGAAAGTTTGTAAACAGACACCTTTAAACTGAGCTTGCTTTAAGATAAAAGTAAAAATTCTCTTTTCTAGGGTGTCAATTTTTACTTGATTTAAAAAATCAGATTCTTAAGTCTGGCATAATTATCTTACTCACAGCCATTGATGAGCAATTTGTACTTAAGAAAACCCCTGAAGTATCTAGATCTAAGTATTTTCTATAAATAACATGACAAACTAGACAAACCAGATTTATTTATTTTTTCCCAATACTGGGGAAAGCCTTCCAGAACAAGAAAAGCCTTCTCAGCTTCCATCCAACAAAGCTTCCCTTCTCTCCAGATCACAAGAGCTGTTTGAGATGAATTTGCCTATTTAAGTTTTAAGAATTTCTTTAAATTTTCTTTGTTCACATGTCTTTCTTGATAAAGCCTGCCATCATCCTGAACTTCCTGTTTGAAGTAGGTCCATTATTACTTGAAACGGACCAAAAAGAAAGTTGCAAGAAGTTTTAAAAGGATTTTATTTTTTTCTACAACTTTGCTTTCTAATGAGGCTTGAACACTGAATTAAAAGTGGAAATATCTATAGTTATCTTACTTTTCTAAAAATAGCATAAAAGCATATTATAAAAGCCTGTATTTATGTATAGGAACAGTTTTTCCCTGATAACTGAGAGTGCCAAAAACCAATAAGGAAAAAATAATAGATCTGAACTTTCTAACAAAGAAAAACCCAGCAATTTATATTATTATGACTTTTATTTATATTATTTATATGACTTATATTTATATTATTATATAAATATAATAATTTATATTATTATGACTTTTTCATTGCCAACTCCATGCCTTGGTGGCTTCAAGTGGCCTCTGTGGTCATCTATATAGGGTGTGTTAAAGAGCAGCTTTGCAGGAATGTTCTGGATGCAAAGGATCCTCCTTTCCCTGAGAATCCTATTAGAAAATGACATAAATTTTCTCATTTACATTTTACGTTTGTTGTGCATAAATGCCTGAATGGCTGAATGAAAGAATTTACATAGCCCACAGGCCTGTCCTTTCCAGGCTGGAGGAACTGGAAGGAAACAAAGAATACAATTGTGACACCAGGCCCAGAGGCAGTGCTCAGACAAGGCAGCGAGGGGTGGTATGTGTGTAGCAGGTTTTGGATGCTAAGGCCTGGATGCCAGCTCTGGAAGTCCAACACAGGTAATACAGGCACAGGGTTGGAATTCAGAGATGTGGATTAAGAAGTTAAACAAAGCGTTTAGGTACCAGGTTCTGGTCCTCCAGCAAAAATGAAGATCCTTTAGATTGAGCCCCAGAATATTTTCTCCAGATTGATGCTTGCATATGTTCATCACTGGAGCCAATCCTGGGATGGCCCATCCAGACCAAAAAAAGTGAGTAGTTGTACCTAGGAGCATGTAGGGCAATGTGGTGGAGAGAGAAGGTGTTCTAGACTTCAGTTCTAAGGTCGCGATCTGACTTCACTGCTTTTTGTGAGCGGTTCTGGTATCAGTTTGCTTTGGCTGCCTTAATCAACGATCACACATATTCCTATAGTTCCGGAGGTCAGAAGTCTGAGGTCAAGGTGTTTACAGGGTTGACGTCTAAGGTCTTTCTCCTCTCCGTTTGCTGTGTAGCTTCTCCCTGTGTCACCAGTTAATTTTTTAAATTAAGGCCCACCCAAAGATCTCACTTTAACCTAATTATCCTATTTGCAAATACAATCACAATCCCAGCACAGGGCTAGGACTTAAGCTTATGAATTTTGGGGGACACAGTTCAGGCCATAACAGCTCCTAACACCCAATGAGTTTTTCTGATGGTGTCTTTGAATGTCTTTAAATCTGGATCAAAAAATTTAGTGAAGGGATTTAATTCTCTAGCTTTCTTCCAGAAAGACATTAACAGCATCCCAGTAAGACCAGGATAGAAGAAAACACTTCCTCCATCTCATTTCTTTTCCAACTGCTGGCAGCTTAAGTGACTTCTGCACAGTTGCTTTGCTAAGCCATCTCGCAGCAGGGACAGTAAGACTTGTGCCCAAGAGCCTACACCAGCTTTTTTGCACGTGTTAGAAGTGTGGTTTTTGCGTGGCAGCTTGATCTGCTCGTTTAGGGCTTTGCATTAGAGCTTTCACCGGGGCTCTCCACTTAGGAGGGCATGTGCCGGAGCACAGCCTCCCTCTCTTCCCACTGGGAGCCAGTAGAAATGGGGTCCTTTTGTGGCTTCTGCCCTCTGTCTTCAAGATGGATAAGGAAGTTGGTGAGCGAGTGGAGTGTGTATGTAAGAATAAGAATTGAATTCTCCATGGAGGTAGTTTATCAGAGGAAATTATTATAGCCCCAAGTATAAATATTGAGAATAAAGGAGAAATGAGGATACAGAAAACACTTTTACCAGATCCTGACACATCCTTGCTGTGTTTTAGTGAATTAACATTTTTCTGTTCTTCTGGAGATAAACAATCTTGAGACTTTGAACCTGTCTCACATTGCTCTGGCAAAAGAATGGATATATGTATCTACATATCTCATATAAATATATATATATATTTCTAGTAGATCATTGAATAACAACTTAATAAAACAACTTTGAAAGAAATTTAGCTTTATTAAAATCATGGCAATTTGGGGTTAGATACCAAAATATCAGGTTTTCATTTTGTGATGATAATTTAGAGTTGGGCTTGTCTTTCATGAAGAATCTATTATATGCATAGTAAAAAATTATACTTAAGATTTTTAAAAACTAGAATATTTTGTAATAATTATAGATATCAAAATATAGATTTTAATTCACTTTTTATGATTAGTCAAAGATTTTCCTTGATTTGCAAATACAATAGATGAAGAGACCAGGTGAGGAATTACAGCTTGTAAAAAGTAGATGTGCTAAAAATGAAGGCAAATCTCAAATATAAGTTTTTAATTTGATAAAAGTTTTCTGCAATTAAGTCATTATTACCTAATGTATGAGTTTCTCTGGTGTCAGTAAATGTATGTATATAGAGAATGGGGAAGACAGTTGGTCTATGTATCCTGTTAAGTGTACATTGCTGTTAATTATACTGTGTGTGTGTAGTAGCTTTCTCTGCCAGACACACACACACACACATACACACACAACTTTGAAATTAGGTGTTGACTACAGGGGTTCTGATAACTCTCCATTATTATCCTCACGTTTATCAAATGTTAAAGCTTATACTAACATAAACCAAGAGTGTATGTCGGCAGCTCATTTCCTCTACATACAGTAACTTATAATAATTTATCCTTGTGTTTCAGCTAAGCAAAAGGAGCTTCCTGCTACCTCAGAAATCAACTTCCCTGGGATAGCTGTATAACAAGACACTCTGGGAGAGACAGGGTAAGAGAGATGTTCTATCAAGGGTAAAGAAAAAGCTATCAAAGTAGAGGGAAGAGATGACTAGTAAAAAGAGACAAAATTCATCTCCCTCTTCTAAACCCAAGAGGGTTTGGTCTTCCTGGTGAAGTTTTAAGAGCACTCAAGATGCTCAGGAAAAAATCTGGCACAAAGTATAAACCTCAAACATTTTCAGCATAGTAGGATTATGAATTTTTTCCCTATCTTTTTGTTGGAGGAGTTGGGCAAGTTGTAACCTTTTAACTATGTATCCAGTAATGGTGGCTCAGTAAATGGAAATCATGTCATTTCTAATTTAAAAAATGTGATCAAATTATTATAGATTATTATCAAATTATTCCTTTAATATTCCCAGTATCAGGATTGATCATAATTGCAATAAATTGCTTTTCTTACAATATTACATCTGGAAGAAACTTGGCGAACTTTCCAGCCCAATTCACTAAATTGGAGATAAACTGTGATTTGGAGAGACTTAAGTGACTTTTCTAAGGATGAAGAGCTTTTTATTTCATGAAATTTAGAATTTGGGTCTCAAATATTAAATTGAATATTCTACTTTGTCTTTTCAAAATTATGGTTTTTCCCTTCTGGGTTTTACCCTCCCTTTAAAAGCTTTCATCACAAACATAATTTTAAATTGTAAAATATTTAATTCACTTCAGTGTCATGGCGCATGTGAACGCTGTAGAATTTTAGAGCAGGTGCGTGCATGTAGCCCGGACACACGGTTAGACATTTTTCAGACCCATGCGCAGCTAAGGGTGGCTGAGAGTGGAACGCAGGCGGGTTTGGTAGGTGCTCTTTCCAGGCCTAGTCTGATCCTGCCTAGTGTGTTCCTCTAGCATTCTCTCCCTGCCAACGGCGGGAAAAGCAAGGACTCCCGGGGCACGGAGAAAGATGGAGCTGCAAGAAGGAAGGTGTACGGGTTCCCACATGGCTGACTGCAGAAAACCAATCAGAAGCACCCACTTTGGACTACTATTGTAAGGGAGAAATCAGCTCTTTGTTTTTTTGTTTTTTTTTTAAATCCTTGCCAGGACACTTTTTTCATTGCTTTTAGAGAAAGAGGAAGGGAAAGGGAGAAACACAAATGGGAGAGAGAAACATCAATTCGTTGAATCTTTTGTGCATGGACGGGGGATGGAGCCCACAACCCAGGTGCGTGTGGGAGCTCCAAGCAACTGAGCCACACAGGCCAGCACGGAAGAAGCCGACTTTCATTGTTTTAAGTTACTGAAATTTTGGAGTTGTTTGTTGTTGCAGTTAGTCTAATACACAAATAATAACAAAAATTAAAGCCTCATTCATAATCCTGTTTTTTCTGCTAAGTCTTACGTGTTATAAAGAAGGTGCAGAGAAAAACTTGGTATTTTAAGATATAAAATAACTTCCATTTATCAGTGACAAATGCTTTCATATGTCCTATTTCCTTTAACTTTCACAAAGTCCATGTAAGTAAGTACTCTGTGTGAATAAATATTATGACTGTATTGTTTTATTTTGGAAGTTAACATAATTGGATTAAAAGGAAACAGTGCTATACTTGCAAACTATAAATTATTGAGATGGGAACCTTTTGTCTTTAGTGGCTAATATGACTCTTTGTTATTGCATTAATAACGATGCTATTTTGAATAACTAGAATTTTCTAGAAAATGGAAATATAAATTTTGTGAGCAATATTTTTCAGATGAATCCCTTTAAACATATATAGGTTTAATATGGATGCTTTTCTTTTCTTGAAATTTAGAATTAACCTGAGGAGCAGCTTCTCTTAACAAGAAGAATATCCTACCTTGAGACTTCTTTACAAACCTAGTCACTGTATCATTAGGCACTATACAGAATTGACATTTTTATGATGATTTTATTAATAAAAGGGTATGTCAGAACAAAATAAGCAATAATGGAATGTTTGCCCTTGCCTTGAGGATCAACATTTTCATGCTGAAATATTACCTGGAATGTACAGTTCTTTTATTAGACAACTTTCAACATAAGTTCTGTATTTTTCTAAAATAAGAGAATATTTGGCAGTTTGTCATTACATTTATCAACCCAGTGATATGAAAATTATATTTTCATGCAATTTAAATTAAGATATTTAAATTTTATTTGCATATATTAGCATTGGCTGGAAGTGACCAAAGATTGTATGACTTTGCATACCAAGGTAAGCAAATTTTTTTATGGCTGTTTTGAATTCTCTACTTGGCAACATTTCTTGTTTAAAAATAATCATAATAAATATAATTTTAAATTCTGAAATATTTACTTCAGTTTTACAGTGTATGTGAATGCTATAGATATACATATATATGTATTTGGAACATATATATTTATGTATATATCCATTTAGTGTGTGTGTGTGTGTGTGTACACCACTGTCCACTATACAGTCTGGTTCAGGTTAGGGTGAAGATGTTGATTATATATACAATGTTTCCATTATCTGAATAACTTCTACATTTAATGTGTTAAAATTTACTCTGTATTAATTTTTAATCATTTCTATTTTGTAGTAAAATTTTATTTCCACGTTCTTTCAGCACAGAACTAAGGAGATCTGAAGTATTTTAAAATCACTGAACTTTACGAACAAGGAAGCCGACAGTGGTAAGTTCTGGTGACATCCCTGAGGTCACAAAAGTTGAGAGAAGACAAGAACCCCTCTCCTAAACCAATGCTTTCTCTTACACTGAGCGACATTTTTCATCCTTCTCATTAGATTGTAAATCTAGGAGCATAAATATTACTTCCCTTTTTCTTTCTCTATGAGTACCTTAATCCTATCTTCAAAGACAACAATTGGACTCTAACACTAACAGAGAAACAAATGAATCACAACACGGCAAACCAAAACTGGGTTAAGATCATCTTCACAAATTAATCCTAACACAAAACGGAATATTCATCCTTCACAGCTACAGGTCACAATAAGGCTATTTTGTACTGGCCAATCATTAGATTTAGGATATCCTATCAATTAACATTCCTGTCTCAAAGAGAAACATTTACAAAAATTAAACAAAAGACTTCTTGGTAGGAAAACTTCAAAAATATACTTGGGTTCATCTAGCTTAGTTAGTGGCAAAGCACATATAATCTATAAATAGAATTCAAAGTACATTCTTTTTCTAAAGACCCTGAATAATTTTCTGCTTGTGCATTAGAGAAACACTGGCTGATAGAAACTCAGCGTTACAAGTGTGGGTTTTAGCAGCCTCCAGACTCCTTAGGGTGCCACAGAGCTTTTATTCTTGATGGCTTAAAATGAATCACCAAAAAGTATCACAGGAATAAATAGCTACATTACTGTAATTATTTCATAAGCACAACTGGGTATTACTAATGAGTTGCAGGCTCTGTGTTCAGTGGTCAGTGTCAGCAGAGTTTGGGACTCTCTTTGGTATGCATTCCAGCTCTATACTTTGTTTAGTTTTATGAAGGTAAGCATCCCTTTCCCCTTTCCCCAACTGTATGTTATTTTCTGATTGTGTTTCTTGACTGGTGATTTTAGATTGGGGTGTGGCTTGCTGGAGTATGCAGCTGACTAATGGCAGGGTTTAGACAAGAACCTGGTGACCTTGGTCCCCAGGCTTGTACTGCTTTTTCCACAGAGCATCCGTTTTATTTCTGGGACTACTGTGCAAGATGACTGAGTGGAAAAGTCAAGGGTGCCCTTGAAAAAGTGTATATTGTATTTTGGAGAAAAAGTCAAAAGAATTCAAGGATGTTTAATTTGAAGACAAGATGTAAGTTGCAGGGACTAATTTTCTGCCATCAGAAAGCAACCTACCCTTGTACTCTGCCCATGTAAACCTCATTTAGTTCATTGACTAAACTGGAAAACTCACTTATTAATTAAATGAGTGGTCACTGTGTGTTGGCTAAGTGCTGTAGACAACGGATTCTCTTCATTTGTTAAGACAACACTAGAAAACAAGCATTGTTATACCATTTTACAGATGAGAAAGCCTGAGTCTTTGTATCATACAATATGCAGTAGTTCACATGGCTAGTTTCTGACAGAGCTGGGATTTAAGCCAGTTCTATCTTAGTCAGAGTCTTGTGCTCTGAGCTATTTATGTGGTGTGGATGCATAAATGAGGCCTACAGCCCTGTCCAGCACAAAGACAGCGTTCCAAAGACAAGGAGGGCTCCTCAGCAAAGCTACAACAGGGCAGAAATGGAGTCCTTAGCAAGGGAAAAAAGTTCTAAAGGAGCCTTCAGTGAGGGAACAATTCACCTTGGAAGCTAGTAGCTCCATGGCCCTGGTGGTGCACAGACCAAGGAGGGACAACAGTCTGTCTGGAG
>PVJD01009821.1:0-59137 GCA_004026545.1 Mormoops blainvillei
GGAGCAATTGGAGCTGGAGATTCTGTTTTAACAGTACAGTTTAGGGAAGTTGCAAGATTATTACCGACTTTCTGTTAGTAACTTGAGTTTTTAAGTTAAAAACATGAAAGCTGATGTTTGTGCATAAGTCAATTTAAGATTACTTTGAGGATGACATTCCAATTTAGGCAGCAAAATTAAGAAACAAATGTAAGACATTTTAAATTGGATGCAATATTAGATTTCCTTGGAAACTCTAAAATTTTGGCACGTTTTAATTTATTTTCATTATGGTAGATGAATTGGCTCCATACTTGTTAAGTAATTTTGTACAGTTAAGTAATTTTATATACTTTTATCATCAGCTTTTCAGTGAAAAAGTTTACGACAGATTCAAGATAGAAGCAGGAGGGTACTGAAAGGTGTGTAACGAGAAAGGTGTTTGGGTAAGAATGTAGCAGTCAAGGGAAGATGATGCCAGAAGCATCATCGGGGGACCCATCAGGGGACAGTCCTACCGTTCACAGTCTGTAGGAGACCTGAGTGACAATTTTCCATGAGAAATCAGGCACTTACGGAGCATCCTGTGGCATAGGAAGCTGTGAGGCACTGTAGAGTCTTCTCTTATGGTCTTAGACCAGGCTCTCCAGGAACAGACTCTGACATGAAGATTTGAATGTTGGAAGTTTATACGAGGAACATTATCTGTGGGAGGGGAGGGGGTGAGGGATTGAGCAGAGGGAGAAAGTGCTGTGATTGTAACAGAGTACTGAACAGATCCCACAAGGGGCTCTGGGGCAGGGCTGGCCTTTCAGAACTGTCCCACATTGCGGCAAAGAGACAGAGCAAAAGCTGTCTCCCCCAACCTTGCCTTATCAAGCAGACTTGGAAGAAGGCTGCCTCCAGAGGGTGTGAATCTTGGCAAAGGCTGCTCCCTTTATCAAAGGGCATTTCCCAAAGAGCACCATGGTTATGACTCACCTAGCATCAGCACTCCTGGTAGCTGGGGTAATGTGGTCTCTGTTCTGAAGGGGGATTTAGTGGGCCTTGACCACAGCATTCCCTGTGGCTACCATGCCCTGTTGGACGCAGAGCATGCAATTATTATGAGTATTGTTATTACTAATGATTAGAGCTAACAATTATTGAGACCTCTTTATGCATTGGATACTGTGCCTGATGCTTTATGAGGTTGGTCTCTTTAAGGGTGGCCACGTTGTGAGGCAATATAGAGCATTGGTTAGAAACACAGGCTTTGGAGTCAAAGTGTTTGAGTGAAATGCCAGTTTGGTTGTGCAGCCCACAACAAGATCCTTAAACTCACAGATGCAGTCTCACAGGACACCTGGGAGTGTTAAATAAACTTGATTGTAGAAAGCATTTAGAATAGCAGATGTCATATAATTTATATTTAAGAAACGTTAGTTATAATTATTGTTCTTATCCATTTTACAAAGAGGAAGCTAAAGTTTAGAGAGGTTTGGTAAATGCCACAGCATGTGAACTTGGACAAATTGACTATTGAATCCACTCGCTGAACATTCTCTGTAATAAAGTACTAAGTATACTTGATAGGTAGAGATCAAGGAAATCAAATAGATTGTGTTCTTCATGTCTCCTGGATGAGAGGGTCACGCTGAGGGAAGATTAACTTCATAAACTAATATGGGTCCTTCTGATACTGCAGCAAGATTCCAACTTTAAAGGGAACATAGCCATTTATCTGCTTATTCATTCATTATTCAACAAAATTTTTATTCTGAGTTGGACCATTGTGTTACAGCTATTCTGCTGGACTTGGGGGTAAAGTAGATAGTGGGACCATCATCGTTCCTGTGCTTGAGGACTTATGGTCAAATAAGGAAAGTGTGTCGAGTTTTATAAAAAGGAAGTGTAAGCTATGTGGATGTGAGAAGAAGAGTGAGCTTCAGATGCAGTTAGTACTTAAGTACTTACTACAGTTACAGCCCAAACTGCCACACTTATAGTTAAAACCTCCATAAATCAATAATGATTATCCTATTTCCCCTGAACTCTGGATGTGGCCTCACAGTATGCAGTAGAAGCACAATAAATGTGCTCAAAAGGAAATGTAAAAATGTGAAAATTTAGTAGCAGAGGTGAGCCATTTCATTCATCGGCTACATGCCCTGGAGAGAATATGAAATGGGAAATATTCCTTTGCTATTCAGTCTTTAGATTTCAGTTGCCATTTACTTCTTATAATATGAGCACTTTATTGAGCTGGGCATGATTCTTGAGTTAAAGACACTTAGTTTTCCAACACATGGCCTCTAAACATAAACTATTTCATCTGTGCTAAATTAAAGAAACAGCAATCTGTTCCAATTCTGCAGAAAAAATTTCTGGTGTTGAACTTATTGGTCTCCAGAGTGGTATGAATAGCCCATGTATGGTAGTTGATCTGTAATTAAAGGGATTTTTAGTGAAACTTTCAATTACATGCAATTTTTACCTTATATGCTGACTTTAGAACTTAACCCTTGAATATGATGTGACTCCATATAGTATTGTCGTTAAATAAATGGACTCTGAAGCCAAGTAAACTTCATTTAAAGCCAGGGTTTGAATCACATTCCCCACATACTCTGTGGGATAGTGAGGGCTTCAGTTAACTTCTCATGGTTTATTTTCTTCCTCTGTAAAATGGGGATAAGCCTGTAACATAGGGTTGTCATGAGGATTAAATGGAAACATGTAAAACACTTAGCACAATGAGCAGTAAGTGGTCTATTAAGAAAAATTCTACCATCAATAAATCAACAAATAACAAAAGTTGGCAAGGATTTGGAGAAAAGGAACCCCTTGTGCACTGCTGGTGGAAATACAGATTGGTATAGCCACTGTGGCAAGCAGTGTGGTGCTACCTCAAAAAATTAAAAATACAACTGCCTTATGACCCAGTGATTCCACTCTTGGGAATTTATTTGAAGAAACCCAAAACACTAATTTGAAAGAATATATGTACCCCTATGTTCACTGCAGCATTATTTACAATAGCCAAGAGTTAGAAGCAGCCTAAGTGTCCATCAGTAGATGAGTGGATAAAAAGGCTGTGGTACATTTATACAATGGAACACTATTAGGCTACCAAAAGTAGAAAATTTTACCTTTGTGACAACGATGGACCTGGAGAACATTATGCTTAGTGAAATAAGCTAGAGAAAGACAAGTACTGTATGATTTCACTGATATGTGAAATCTAATTAACAAACTGAACTAATAAGCAAAATAGAGACAGATTCATAGGTGGCAGGCTAACAGCTCCAGGGGGCTTTGAGGGAGGGTGGAGGGATCGAGCAAAAAAGAAAAAAAAGAGAGAGAACTCACAGCCACAGACAACAGTTTGGTGATTGCAGGGGGAAGGGCGGTGGGTGGAGGTTGAACAAGGGTTTAACGGGGATAAATGGTGATGGGAAAAAATTAAATTAAGTTAAATTAAATTAAAAAAGAAACATCCTTATCAAACATAGAAATCTAGAGAGCGAGGGTTGGCTCAACAGCTAGAAGCTGATTGTACCGATATGTGTATTAGAAGCCAATAAAATATAGAAAAAAGTACTAGATACAACAGCGATTAAGTTTAATTTTGGAGTTAGTGCTGAGCTTGAAACCCCACTTTCTATATTTACAAGCTTTTAAACTTTGGACCAGTTATTTGTCTTCTCTAAGCTGTTTGTCTGTAAAATGTGGCAACTAATAATTCCTAACTCACAGGGTTGCTGTGAGGATTAAATGAAATGATCCATAAAATGCACTTAGCTAAGTTCCTGGCACTTAATATGCACTCAAAAGGGTTAGCTATTATTATGGGGAAAATTTATACACATTAGCTTTATAACTCCTACAGTTCGTTATTTTGCAACTGTAAGAAAGAAAGTTCAGTGACTTGTCTAGCTGGGAACTGGTGATACTTGTCTCAATCATGCAGCTTTTGACTCCAAGTTCAGGGCCTTTTCACAACCTGCTTCCTGTCCCTTGTCGCACCCCTTCTTCCCATTCCTCATCTCCTTGTCCTCCCCTCCTACCCCAAAATGGACAAGATGCTCTTACAATTTATGCTGTTGGTATAATTTGATAATAGCAGTGACCAGATACTCAAAACTAACCCTACAACTCATGAAAAAACCCTGTAAGATTTCAATAACATACAGATAACGTCAAACCATGAAAGGTTACAATACCAGAATGAATCTCCAGAAATAATTCAGAGGATATGTCAAGATTAAATAGTCATATAGGAGTTTAAAAAGGAAGTAAAAGATACCTTTCTGCTAATATAAACATAGTCTAGAAATGGCAGGAGAAGGGCATGAAATAAACTTTTCATTGTGGTATTAGTTTAGGAAGAATTTGCAATGATTATGCCTCCTGGTTTAGGAAACAATACAATCTCTTGTTCTCTCACTGATGTCATTTGTTTGTAGTTACAGAAGCCTCATAATATTTAAACATTTGAAATCCATTTTTGTTTCTACATGTATCAACTGGGGGTGAAGTGTTTTTCCGTGAGCACTTCAACAAGTTAATGTTAATAATGTTCATTTGTTTGATACCTAATAAAATTGATCTATGTGTTTGCTTGTGTTTGAACTCTGGAGATCTAGCATGATGAGCAGATCCTTGGTGTCATATTCAGAGTCAGTAGAGCCCTGAAATCAGAGAGCCTGCCACGCATCACGTCTGTGACACATAGGGACAATGTACAAATTGAAGGCCAGGATGGTTTTAGTCTATTCAGTCCGGATCACGATCTTTCTTCTCTTGGTTTAGGTGGTGAATCCTTTTATCCTTTGCTTTTAAGCACTGCCTAACATCCACTGACTCATAAAAGGGAGGCATAGAGTTTCAACAAGATTAACGAGATTGTCCTACTTCCTCTTCTCTTGTTGCCTGTTACCATTCTGACTTAACTCCTGTTCAGTTCCTGGCACTGGGCTGCATCTCTCCTACTCTTTACTTTGTGCCTGAGGAGCTCCTAACTTTCATGTCACTCAGAGAGATTTTGGCTTGGATGCTTTATTGGCACCCCCTGCTTTAAATGTCTTCTGGTAGGATACCCTGCTGGGTTGGCTTTCCTGCCTCCCACCTGCTTACCTATCTGGACTCCAGGAGATAAATACAACTCAAACAGCTAGTTGGCAACATCAGTTATACTTCTCAGATACCTGATGCTCTCTTGGGAGATTTTGTATATATCACTACCCCAGTCCCCAAGTCACATGATAAATTCATACACACACACACACACACACACACACACACATAATTCTTGAATGGCTTCTTAAATCACCACTTTTTGCATAAGCTCTGCTCAACTGCATGTGTGTACAATCTTCCTCCTGGAATTTATAATAATAATTCATATTTATATAGCACTTACTGTATGCTAGGCACTATTCTAAGCCTTTTTTAAATATCAAACTCATTTAATCCTCAGAACAACCCTATCAGGTGCATAATACCTCCATTTTACAGGTGAGATAACTGAGCTGCAGAGAAATAATTTGTGAAAGGTTACCTGAAACACTAAGTTAAACTCACACAGTATTCTACTTATGTTAGTATGTTAAATCTCCTAAATGGCTAACAATATTGACTGCATCTGTCCCCAAGAAGTTCTATGTTATAATTTTCAGTAACAATGCAATCTATATGTTTGTCTATAGTGTTTTTCATTTCCTCATTGAAGTACCATCCTTCCCCTCAAAGCCCAGTTCTTTAAATCAGGAAAGAAGCAATCCATGTAAAGGATGTAGAGCACAAAGTAACATGACTCAGAAGAAGAAATGCGAAAGATCCGTGAACATATGAAAAGATGATCAACCTCACTAATAATCAGGACAACACAAATAAAAACAGTAAAATATTTTCATCTAACACACTGACAGACTTTTAATTATGATAATCATGAAGTTGTGGGAATCCCATTTGTGCTTGGCTTCTGGATTTATAAAACTGGTACAGTTTTTTAAGATGGCAATTTGACAGCTTCTTACAAAGACTCAAAAATGTGTGATCTTCAAGGTAGCAATCCCACTTCTAGGTATCTATTTTAGGGAATAATATTTTAGGGAGGGGGTTATAATAGTTAGAGAATTATTTGTATGTGGACATAGTAAGTAGAAGGATGTATACTACAGTATTATAGTATGAGCAAATTCATAAATTGATAATTAGTTGAATATGTTGTGGTGCCCACATTTACAGAATGCCATGTGTGTAGCAGTTGCAAAAAATCAGGTAAAGATGTAGTGACATTTGAAAAGCTCCATGACCATCATGTCTTTCTTTCTGTGCGTACATTTAAAAAACACCAAATAAATATATATCTTTTAATGAAGAGTTTGTGTCTTCCATGCTGTCCTCCCTGTTTTACTTACCTGTTCGAAGAAGACTGAAGAATGGGGCTATTCCTTGATCCCTTCCTATCTACTCAGAAGAGGCTATTCTATGATAAAGACAGATTAACATCAAAAGCTTCCTGGAGTGTTTAAATCTACTGCTAAGGCAAACTGGTCTTGAATAACAGGGGGATAACAATGAACATTTAGCACAATCATTAGACTTTCCCAAGCCCCAAGCTCCACTGTTCTTATCTATATTACTCAGTTGCCCAACATTGCAGCCTAACTGTGCCCTCTACATGTTGGTTGGTTCTACTCTTGTCCTCTTACCTGGTTAGCTCACCTGGATGCCAAATAGACTTAACCCTTGAACTTTCAGGTGTTCCAACAATCTCATCAATGGCTCTCAATACCTTTTCTGAGTTCATTGATAGTCCCTTTGGTTGCCCATGATATGGTGATTCTGACCGTAGACCAAACCATGATCCTAAAATGGACGAGGCAGGCTTCTGAATACTGAGGATTTACAGTGACTATAATGAAGGCTTCAGCTACTTGCAGAAGAAAGCGGTAGTCAACTGAAATTGAGCACATCATTATGTGAGAAGCAACCATTGCACTTTGGTCTCCTGTCCAAGGGGCAAAGTAGAGACAAGGTAAGGTGTGCTTCTCAGACCACAGGCTGGAATGTGCTGTGTGCGTGTATGTGGCGGGGGAAGCTGGGGGCCTATGAGTACAGTGAGCATAGTACCAGAGATTGGATGAGGGAAACACAAAAACAGGTATGGTACGTTAAAAATAGGAACATGGGACATAGTTGTTAAAGTGATCTAATTCTGCTAAACGACCCACACGTTTCCCAGATGAGGTGCAACCACGGCACACTACTTAGCCGACCTTGCTTAGAATCTTTCCCCTGCTGCTCCATTAAGCTCTGCATTAAGCGTTCCCTTCTTTAGTATCATGACCAGTGTTTGGCTTTGGTGATGGCAGAGTTGTGCTGAAGGCATCTTAGGCCCACAAGTCTGCTCTTTAGTTCTGTAGGCACTGCAATCTGTCCCGGTGCTCCTGGGGATCTAGTTCATGAAGCAGAAGGAAGGAGTGACAGCAACTTGTTGGGCTTCATGTCAAAGGAACAGGAAGAACACTGGTTATAACAGGAGCAAAACTGTAGTCTTTGTAGGCCCTGTGCTTTTCTCTTTGCATTCAGGGGTATTTTGAAATCTCCCAGACTGCTTAACCATCCTAAAGAAATTAGAGAGAGAAGAGCGTTATCATCTATTCCTGAGTCATAGCTTTAATGGGAAAATAGCACAATCTCCAAGGGCTAGCATGTAGGAACCCAAGAGTAAAATACAGGGGGAAAGGTGGAACTTAAGAAGAATCTAGTTAGAATATCTTGCTTCTTTTTGGAGATTTTCTTTTTCCAGAGGTAAACTTTGGAGGTTTTGGGCTGAGTTCAAGAGAGCTTTTTCAGTTAAGCTACCTTTAGTAGATATTAGTAATTAATAGTAATAATTAGTAGTAATTTTCTTGCCTTTGGGGCTGTTTAAACAGAGGCTTGTCACAGAGATGATTCAGGAAGCAGATAAAATAAGCTAGATGATACTACAAGGCACCTTGCAATCTCAGGATAGTCAAACATCATATGAAATCATGAAATATAGTGTAGTATATTTTGAATTTTTGCAAACGGCAATGCAATAGATTCTCCATCATTAATTTGGGTAGTGGACCCTAGGATAATTATTTCATTTAATGTAGTATTACTTCCAAAACTCCTAAATGAATTCAACAGGGTCAAGAGTTAATTCATATGGCATCTTCCTAATTGTGAAGATCTTATTATTATAAAATATTTTTTCTTTAAATCAGCGTACATGCAGATATCCAATGAAGGCAATCTTTACACTTTTCAGAATCAGGAATTTGAGAAAAAATATGTAGAAAAATGTCTTCCCATGATTTGTCTGTGTGACCTTTGAAATAGCCAAAAGTATTTAAAACTAGGACATTCACACTATCTCTTTTTCTGTCTACAGTCACTGAACATCGTTTCCTTTATCATTTAGATTTCTGAGATTTGGCCCAACATCCAAGTCTGTAGGTGCGCATGTTAACACAATCTGGAGGCAATAGAGTGCTTAAAAACCACAGTGATTTGTGTTGTTAAAACAGATTTTTAAAGTAATAACAACTCCTGAACTTAAGTTCTACTTTGGCAAAAGCTTGATTAAAAAGAAAACACTTGTAGTTTCAAAATCAACTTCTTATTTGTGCTCTAAGGCTAATGAAAAGAAGCATTCAGCATAACCAACCAACAATCTTCCTAACTTAATGGGATGCGATGAGAGTGAAACAACAGTTACGCAATGAATCACATTCCTAGAAATTTAAATACAACAAACGTTCATTGTTCTCACAAAATATAACTTGTTTGATCATCCCCTTTTTGTCCATATTGTTTGTATTATACATTTGCCGGATCATTTTCAAAGACAATCAGCGGAATAAAAATGATTTGTTAGCCTCCCCACTACCAGGAGACACCTCATTTTAGCCCTAATTCAATTATAATGCAAGTCAAATAATTTGCTCTTTGTACATAGTTTATGTGCACCTTTTTAAATTTAATGTGGAAAGCTTCTAAATGTTTGGCTTGGGTCTTCACTGTAACAGCATATTTGTAGTCAGTCCAGAGACAATAGTAATAATAATAACAGCTAACATTTACAGAGCGCTTACTATGTGCTTATTATTTCCATTTATAGGATATATATACGCACACATATTTCAGCATCTGACTTTTTGGTAGTGGCCACTTTAGGATGGCAAAGAGTTTCTTCCTGAGAAATCCTCCTCTTAGCTCCACACTGGACTATATTCTTTTCCTCTTTGGGTCCCAGAAGCTTGAACTTACTAAACGTGCACTCATCATCTAGTGTGAGACTAGCATTTATAGTATCTACTGGGAGGTATGATAATAACAGTTACACAATGTGCTATTGAGGCAGGAGATGGTCAGGAAGTAGGAAACTCCAGAGTACCCTAGGGCTAAGATAAAGGACATTGATAAAAGACAGAGACCCTGTTCTAAGACTGGTTATTCCAGCTCTCTGAAAAAGTGCTGAGTCACGGTGAATCAGGAATGCAACAATTTCTGGATATGACACCAAAAGCAGAAGATGCTACATGACCCCTACTTCATTATAATAGCATTATAATAAGTTAGCATTGTGGGACCCCTTCCCCAGTGGCCAGTCAAGGAAAATCATCGGAGACCACATGCACAGTAGCTTTAAAATAATATAACTACTTGTACATGCACAATAAAACCCTGTCAAAAGTAGCCAGGAAATATCCGCCCTATAAGAATAGAAGCCCCCCAGCCCCTGAGGTCAATCTCTGCTCAGAGTTGACCTGCTCCCATGTTCTGTGGAGTATATTACATTTAATAAATCTGCTCTCTTTCTGCTATAAACTCTCTGTGTATTCAGTTCAATTTTTCTCCAGTCACCAAGAACCTGGTTACCTGTGCCCACCTGTGACAAGAGTGTGATTTATAATACCAAATACATTCTTCATCTTCACCCCTTTTCTGGTACAGAGCTCCTACAACCCTTTGGAATTTCCTAAGTGATGGGAGTAAAAGCGTCTTTTGTTATGCTAATGAGGCGGCTTCAGGAACCCACAAAGATGGGAGCTGGTCACCAGGAGACCCAGCAGTGTGATTACAGCGTTGGAACTTTCAGTCCTCTTGCCTTGATCTCCAGGGGACAGGAATTGAAGGTTGAGATTACCGATGGCCAATGATTTAGTCAACCACACGTACGTCATGTAGCCTCCATAAAATTCCAAAGGACAGGGTTCAGAGAGCTTCCAGATTGGTGGACACATTGAGGTGCTGAAAGTGGCATCCCTGGTGAGGGCATGGGAGCTCTGTGTCTTTTCTCCATACTTCTCCCTATGCATCTCTTCTTACACGTGGCTGTAACCGGGTTATACCCTTTTATAATAAACTGGCAATCCAGTAAGTAAAATGTTTTTCTGAGTTCTGTGAGCCCCTCTAGCAAATTAATTAATCCCAAGGAAGGCGAGGGTCATGGGAACCACTTATTTATCACCAGTTGGTTAGAAGTACAGATTAAAACCTGGGCTTGCAGCTGGTGTCTGAAAGTCCAAGGAGGGCGTTATGACAACCTCTAATCTCTAGTTGGTCTTTTAGAAGCACAAGCATTAACTTGGGCTTGCAACTAATATCTGAAGTGGGGATGTTGGGAGTCTTGTGGTATTGAACTCGTAACCTGTAGAATCCCAATAGATAGTGGCAGAATTGAGTTGAATGTAGGACACTCAGTTGGTGTCCAGAGAATTGCCTGTTGGTGTGGGGACCTCCTCCCACACAGTAGAACTGGGTCCTAGAACCTAAAGCATGGTCACTGCCTTCCATGAATATGTACTTAGGTACTGTATATTAAGTAGAACATACAAAGCTATCATATGCTTATCAGTGTTTATAGGTATGGCTTTTTTAGTTGTCTGGCTTTCTGGCTGGACAATGAGCTCTTTGAGTTTAGTTGTTTAGTGTTGCATATCAAATTCCTAGCATAGTGTCTGGTGCAAAAAATATTTGCTCAATTAATGGTCTAGTGGGAGAGATAGAGACACACAAACAAGAAGGTGAAATAATGTTGAAAGTAGAGATTAAAACCACAGTATCCTTCTCCCTTTATGTTATAGCAATATGGTGGAATTCTGTTTGTTGTATTTTAATTTGACACTGATAAGAATATTTTAAGTATAATAATACCAGAACCACATTATGTGACTTTTAACTTTTTTAGGTGATTTCATAACCCTAGAAAAAATATTTTCTCACATTCTGTAGGTGCCTTTACACCTATAGTAATTTGTCTATTGTTTCACTTGCTGTGCAGAGCTTTTTAGTTTGATGTAGTCCCGTTTATTAATTTTTGCGTTTGTTATTTGTGCTTTTGGTGTCATATCCAGAAAATTGTTGCTATGATTGTTATAAGAAACATTTACCTATGTTTTCTTTTAGGATTTTTATGGTTTCAGGTATTATTTTTAAGTCTTTAATTCATTTTGAGCTAATTTTTGTGAGTGGCATGAGGTAGAGGTCTACCAGTAATTTCCTTCCTCTGCATGTGATTATCCAGTTTTCCCAACACTATTTATTGAAAGACTATCTTTTTATTTTTTCACTTGATTCTGCTGTATGAGTCTATGTCTCTATTTTTATGCCAGTACTATATGGTTTTGATTACTGTAGCGTTATAATATGTTTGAAATCAGGAAAGGTAATATTTTTCGATGTCAGGCTTTATTCCTTTTGGACATAATTTATGAAATTAAGGGAAGGCACTAATCCAAGGTCAACAAATCAATTTGCTACTTTGATGCAAAAAAGACAAATCGAGCCTATCAGATTCTATCACTGGAGAATACTGAGAAAATGGCAATGTCATGTAGAGCCAAAGTTAGGAGTGAGCAGAAGTCAAGGGTAATAGACACAGGTGGCAAAGTTGGTAGGGAAGTGGGGAGACTGTAGCTGAGTCACAGAAATTGATGAGCATTTGAGGGGAGAGGCATGAGGTCCCCAGAGCTGCCATGGACTCAAAACAAATCTCCAGTCTCTGCTGTTCCTGGGGCCTAGATGTTTAGATTTTTGTATAAGTGCTGCCTTTGCCTGCAGAACCTTGAATGAATTGTTGGGGTTTTCTTTTGTTTGTTTGGTTTTTTGTTTTGTTTTGTTTTTTGGGTTTTTTTGTTATCCTAGAGAGTAGGAAAAAAGTGCTCAGTTATGACACTGAGGTTTGATGATCAGCTCAGGGGTATTGCCAGTATTAGGCTGGCCCCAGGCCCAGCAGAACTGGGTACATTAACGGGAGTCCTAAGTATAGGACTCAGACAGGAGTCATGGCAAGTGACACATTATTTGGTTTGGGATATAAGGTTAGACTTGTGACCTTGGGCATGTGAGTAGAGTGAATCCAGTAGTAAGGTCATAATACCAGTGGGTTGACAGCTGAATCTTTGCCTTCTTGTTCTCCTAGGCCAAGAACTACAATGGCTTCTGAGGCTTGTGCATGACTGAGGCAGTTGCTAGGGCCTGTCTGTATGGATCTGATAATATTTCTCCAATCTCACCTTCTTCTTTGTCCTTACTCATTATACTTCCTAGCCACATTGGCCTTTTCCCATTTCTTAAGTGTTGCTCTTTCTCTCCTGAAAACCTTACTTTCTCCTCATTTTTAGGGTCTACCCATTCTTCAAGTTTTGAGTTAAACATCCTTTCCTCTGAATACCTTCCTTGACTAGTAATTCTAAAATATGCCACCCTTCTACTTTATCTCCAAATAATTTATAGTTTTCTCTCAGAGCCCTTTACAAAATTTGTAATTACATATTTACTTGAATGTTTATATATTGAATATATGTTCCTTCCCATGAGGCCCCACACTTCTCAAGGGCAGGGCCTATGTCTGCCTGAGTTGGGGATATCACTAACACCTAACCCTGCTGTCACAGAATTAGACTTTAATAACATCTGATGAATCAACAGGTAAATCAATGGGAATTAAAGTGACGTAGGAGTAAAAAATTGGGCAGTCCATCACTGAACCAAGAATTTGCCTGTCTTCAATACAAGATCATTATGGTTACCTAATAAGATAATTTTCTTCTTACTATAAAATGGTGTTGCATTTTTAGTGATTTTAGTCTCTCTGAATGCCTTCGTTTAAAGTTTATAATTAATACAATTTCTTTTCTTGGGTGGATTTTCTTGGTGTTATAAGACTGACATATATTGAGTGATAACTATGAATGATAGTTTTTAACAGTTGTCTTTTAAATACTTTTTAAAAAGTTTTCCAAGAGAAAGTCACAGAACACACAATGTCATTTGTAAATGATGTTGCCCTTTCCTTGAGAAATTCTACATTTTTAAATTTTAATTGGAAATCCGAGTATCATGATGTTTTTCTTCTTTTAGAATTAGAGTTTAATCATGATAGCTTAGTTTATGCTGGCCCTGTAGAATTCAGCATGTCAAGAAAAATTTTATCTGTTTTTCATATCAGTTCTAAAGCAAATTCACAGCTGGCTTTAGCAGAGGGAAGGCAGGGATGTCAAAGAAACAGATGTTGGCATTGTAAAAGCAGATGCTCTATGCTTACTTTTACATGCTGAAAAATTCTATTATTAAAATTCAACACCTGTCTTTTTAGAGGAATTACTCATTCTCAAACAGGTTGAAAATAAGCCCTAGTATTCAATTACAGGATTTTTTTTTTGACTGAATGTTATACATTTGAAAACCAAGTCAATAAACCAGAAGCAAAGCTCTTCTAATATTAAAAGGCCTTCACAGTGATATATGCAAGCAGTTTCAGATATGAAAAGTTTCTGATATGA
Source organism: Mormoops blainvillei (assembly GCA_004026545.1). NCBI lineage: Eukaryota > Metazoa > Chordata > Mammalia > Chiroptera > Mormoopidae > Mormoops > Mormoops blainvillei. The sequence continues at coordinate 13,788 of PVJD01009821.1, forward strand.
ATTCCATCTAATTTCTGCCTCCTGAACAGTCCCTTCTGCATTGAAGAACAGGGATGTTGGTATAAGATTACCCACTAGGAGGAAGACAAAAAAGCACCTTTGGTTTCGGAGGAACTGAAGCCTGAGCCTATGAGTGTTCCTGGGGAGACTTTTGATCAGTAATAAAGGGAGACCTATCTGAGTCTGTGGTTAGAAATCCTGCATCCTTGATAAGGTCAAAGATACAGAGCTAGCTGCCCTAGGAACCTAATTAAAGCCCTGCCTCTCTGAGAGAAATTAAACATTGGCAGGAAAGAAGGCACCAGCAGCTGTCAGGAAGCCATTTCTTCAAGGACAGCTGCACCTTGACAACACTTTAAAAGTGTTTTCATCATCTGCTCTGTGAACTCCTAAAAAAAAAAAAAATCATTCCTTTTATCTCTGATTTGACAGCTGGCCCTGAACAACTCAGTGAGTCTGTGCTACTTTCCCCTGTAGGGAACTGTGTTCATGCAAAAGCCTTCTTCCTTGTTGCGACTCAAATTCGTAATGATTGGACAATAAGACAATGGATAGCCCATTCATCAGGGAGGAGGTGAAGGAGAAACATCAGATAAATCAAGGGACCTTAGTTTCCACTGTAACACATTTCCAAATTAGATTTTTAGAGGTTCAATGCACCTCTTCACTTGGTTTTTAAGGGAGAGGGTTGGAGAATCCCTTTAACCCCACTGAAACTGGCTGGCAGATAGATACTTGGGCACTCAACATATGTTGATTTGCTTTCAGACAATCTGACTGCATGGAGGGAAGAGTGTAGTACCTTGTAAGTTTCCATAGTGCTTCCCATGGTGGGTTCTTATGAGCCTACTGTGAAGTGTTTGCATTAGGGTGAGAGCTAGGGGGCAGCTTTCTCCCAGACAGAAGTACAGGTAGGGGCCATTGTTCCTTTCCTGAACTGTTCTTCCACAGACCCACAGAGCTGACAGGCAGGTGTCATATCTGAGACTCCATGAGCATGGCTCACACTATTTGCCCTACCCTGATAAGTCCCTGAGGCCCTGCCCCACCCAACTTTTGGGCCCATCCAAGATGTTTCCAGTGGCTTTCCCATATGATTGGCTTGTCCTGGCCCATGCTTCAGATTTTCCTAAATTCTCTCAAACAAGTATCTGGTTTCAGTGAGCCCCATACTTCTTGCTAAGTTGCCTGCTGGCCTTGGTTCACAGCTTGGCCTCGCCTTGGAACCTCTAAGTCCAGCACAAGTAGCAGCCACCTGCAGTCACTTTGTAGTTTATGCTGTGTGACCATGGATAGAACACAGTTAGTGGCTGACCTTGGACATGCCAACAGCAATCAGGACTCAACTACCACAAGAAAGTATGCATAGCGTACGTGGTTGACACACCTTGAGTACCCAGTTTGAGTAAGAGGTGACGCTGTGCCACTAGGCCCTACAGGACACCTACTACATTAGGCCACTCTACCAAGCCTGGAGATGTAGCAACTCTACATAATACATAAAAAGAAACACAGAGAGGCTGCCAAAATGAGCAGACAAGGAAACATGGCCCAAATGAAAGAACGAATCAAAACTCCAGAGAAAGAACTAAAAAAAATGGAGATAAGCAATCTAGTAGATGCAGAGTTCAAAATACTGGCTACAAGGATGCTCAAGGAACTTAGTGAGAACCTCAATAGCATTAAAAATATCCAGTCAGAAGTGAAGGATACACTAATTGAAATAAAGAACATTTTACAGGAAGTCAACAGTAGAGTAGATGAAGCCAAGAATCAAATCACCGATTTGGAATATAAGGAAGCAAAAAACAACCAATCAGAATGGTAAGAAGAAAAAAGAAACCAAAAAAATGAGGATTGTGTAAGGTGCCCCTGGGACAACCTCAAGCATACCAACATTTGCATCATGGGCCAGAAGGAGAAGAGAGAGCAAGAAATTGAAAACTTATTTGAAAAAATAATGAAAGAAAACTCCCCTAGCTTGGTGAAGGAAATAGGCATGCAATTCCAGGAAGCACAGAGTCCCAAACAAGATGAACCCAAAGAGGCCCACACCAAGACACATCATAATTAAAATGTCAAAGGTTAAAGACAAAGAGAGAATCTTAAAAGCAGCAAGAAAAAAGCAGAGAGTTACCTATCAAGGAGCCTCTATAACACTGTCAGCTGATTTCTCAAAAGAAACTTTGCAGGCTAGAAGGGATTGGCAAGCAGTATTCAAAGTGATGGAAAGCAAGGACCTACAGGCAAGGTTACTCTATCCAGCAAAGCTATCATTTAGAATGGAAGGACAGATAAAGTACTTCCCAGGCAAGGTAAAACTAAAGGAGTTCATCACCACAAAACTGGTATTATATGAAATATTAAAGAGTCTTCTTTAAGAAGAAAAAGAAGATCAAAAATATGAATAATACAATGACAATAAACACATCAACAATTGATTCTAATAAACAAAATACACAAACAAGTATAACCAAAACAGAATCATAGATATAGAGAACTTTTTGATGCTTGACAGATGGGAGTGGGAGTTGGGGGGGATGAGCAAAAAAGGTGAAGGGATTAAGTACAAATTGGTAGATATGGAATAGTCATGGGGATGTAAAGCACGGCATAAGGAATAGAGTATCCAAAGAACATATATGCATGACATATGGACATGGACAACGGCATGGAGATTGCTGGAGTGAGTGGGGGGGGGGACTCAATGAGTAAAACTGGGACAACTATAATAACATAAACAATAAAATAAAATTAAAAAAGGAAAAAAAGCTACATTTAACATTCTAGAATAGAAATGAAGATCAGCGATTTTCAACCTTTTTCATCTTATGGCACACAGAAACTAATTAATAAAATTCTGTGGCACACCAAAAAATATAGTTTTTATTGATCTGACAAAAATAGGTATAATTTTGATTGATTTACAAAAAATATTAACTGTACTTTTTGCTCCAACGTGTTAAAAAAATCAGGAACCTATTCTTGCATATAAGGATTCCTGATACCAAGAATTAATCAATAAAATGCAACCTTATTATGCAAAGTGACCAATAAAATGCAACTCTGTATTTATGGTTCAAGACAGGGCATTCACACCGGAAAGCTATTGTTGTGATGGCTGTTGTAATTTTTTTATTTGACAATCTAAAGGAAAAGAGGTCAGTACCCCTGACTAAATAGTCAGGTATTGCATGTTTTAAAAATTCTTGTGGCACACCAGTTGAAAATCAATAATGTCCCTGATTTAGGAAACGACCTTGATTTATATAATATTTTTTTCTGTGACAATATAGTGAATTGGAAAAATTGTTGGAGGCTGGGGAAATATAATTAAAATTCATATGTACCTTGTATCATAAACCTAAGTATATGTGTAAGTAGATAAATAAGTATAAAAACCAAACTATAGACAAAATCTAGATTATCATATGCCTAATTTTGATAAGAGTTGAGTTAAAATTTTAGAGTTAATACTGTCCTATATAGTACATAAAAATTATCAGATTCAATTAAATAAACATTTTAAACATTTGTAAAATTTAAATGAACATTACCAAAGTGAAATAAAAATCAAATTTAGAAATAGTTTTTAGGAAACGAGAGACAAAGGATTTATAACAACATTATTCTGCAAAATATTGAAACTTCAATAAGTAAGTTGACAAAAGACATAATTCATTTAAAAAAGAGATACAACTATAAACAAGCATACAGAAGATTTTTTCCTCATCGATGATGAAACTAATGGAATTGTCCTAGGGCCATTTATTAAAAGTGTTTACTTCTTTATTTAACTAGGTAGAAAAATTAAAACCAAAATGTGTCAAGGTATAATTTTATACTTATGAAAATAACAAAATGAAAAATAACTTGACAATAATTATAGATTCTTTTGCTTATTTTATTTCTCACATTAATTATTAAATTTATTGACTAATTTAGCAAATATTCATCAAATATCTACTGTGTGCTAGACATTACTATAGGTACTAAGGATGACTTATGAATAGGTCTTCCTTAATATCATTCACTAAAATATCCTCTCCTTTTTCTCTCATTAGTATAGCTTTAAGAGTTTAGCCATTATTTATTGTTAATGGTTGTAATATTCTGAATGTACTGGTTCCATCTTTCTTAGTCAGTTCTTTACCTTGTAAGTAGAGTGATTTTTTAAATAATAAGTTTTGGTAAAAAAATCATTATACATTACAAAGAGTATATAAATATTAAGCTTAGAACAGTGATTTTAATTAGCACTTCATTATTACTAATGAAGAAGGGCACCTTTTCTTATAATTATGAGCTATTTGTGCTTTCTTTTCTATGAAATGCTTATTAAAGTCTTTCCCTCTTTCTCTCTGCCAGCATCGGTGTCTTTTCCATGATATGGGGATCTTTCTAATCTATACCTACTAATCCTTTGATACTTGTGTATGTATCTGTGTGTATGTAAATACACATACATACATACATGCATATATACATATATTTTTTTTCTCCCTAATTAGCTGTTTTTACTTCACTTGTTTTCTGCGAATTGTTGCAAGGGACCTATTATTTTTAAGCTTTTATTTTATTTTATTTTTTTAAAGAAAGAAATAAATCTTTCTTTATTTTCCATTACCATTTAGTCCCCTTACACCCCCTTCCCTCCAGCAGCTCTTACTGTAATTTGAATGTAGTTAAATTGATCAATATTATCCTTAATGGTTTGTGTTATTTGAGCTTTTTATGAAATATTTTTCTATTATACATTCATAAAGATATTCTCCTAGATTGTTTTCTAAATACTGATATTTTATGGGTTTGTTTTTCACCTCAATTTTTAACCCTTTAGGAGTTGATTTTATATATGGTATGTGGTGGTGATCTAATTTTATTTTTTCAATATGAATAAACAATTATCTTAGCACCATTTATTAAATAACCCATCCTTTTCCTCTTGCTCTGTAATACTGTCTCTGTGGTCAATCAGTTTCCACACACAGGTGGGCTTGTTTCGGGGGCTCCGCATGCCATTGGTCTATTTTACTAACACTGATGAAGCACTACATTGACTTAATAGCCATAGCTTTAAAACAAAGCATTGGCAATCAGCATGGCAAATCCTCCAACCTTGTTTTCTTCTTTAGGCATATTTTGTGTAATTTTGGCTCTTGGCTTTCTCATATGAATTTTAGAATCAGGTTGCTGAGTTTCATGAGAAAAAAATCCTATTGGAACTCTGATTAGATTGATTCAATTGCATTGCATCTATAGATCAAGTTGAGAGAATAGACATCTTTAGTATTTTGAATTTTCCTATATAAGAACATGGTTTGTCTCTACATTTTTGGGGATGTCTCTAATAGCTTTTAATGAAGCTTTATAGTTAATAGTTTTATCTATTAAGGTTCTGTACATCTTTTGTTAGATTTATTTATAGATTTATACCTATAAGTATATTTTTTGCTATGATAAATGGTTATATTTTTAAAGCTACATTTTCATCAAACTGTTACTAGTGTCCAGAAATGCAATGGATTTTGTGTAATGATTTTATATTCAGTAACATCATTAAAACCTTTTAGTATTTCTAAAAATATGTCTGTAGATTCTTTTTAGGTTTTCCACAGGACCTAATTGTATTTGCAAATGTTAGCAATTTGGTGAATTCATTTCTTATCCTTGTAACTTTCATTCCCTCTCCCACTTAAACCCTGCATTGCTGGATTTCTAATATAATACTACATAGAATTAGGAGAATTGGTGATTGTAGATACTGTATTTGATTTTATGGTATAGGGAATGCTTTTAACATTTCTTCATTATGTTTGATGCTTATAGCAGGTATTTGGCAACTACCCTTAGTCCGATTAAGAAAGATTATTTCTAGCCTTGGCTGCTGTGTTTTTCTTTCTCTTTTTTTAAACATTAATTTCCTTTTATTTCTCCTTTAAATTCAGTACATCCAACTGATTTTTAATTTAAAAAAATTTTAAGTGTATTTTATTAATTATACTGTTGAAATTGTCCCAATTTTTTTCCCTTAGCCCCCCTCTGCCTGGTACCCCCCTTCCTCCCAGCAATCCCCCCTTAGCTTATGTTCATGGGTAATGCATATAAGTTCTTTGGCTTCTCCCTTTCCTATACTGTTCTTAACCTCCCCCGGTCTATTTTGTTCCTACCAATTATGCTTCTTGATCCCTTCACCACTTCCCTCTTTCTTTCCCTTCCCTCACCCAGCTGATAACCCTCCAAATGATACCCATATCCATGATTCTGTTCCTGTTCTGGTTGTTTGCTTAGTTTGTTTTTGTTTTTATTTTTTAGATTCAGTTGTTGATAGTTGTGTTTTTTGTCATTTTAATGTTCATAGTTTTGATCATCTTCTTTTTCTTAATAAGTCCCATTAACATTTCATGTAGTAATGGCTTGGTGATGATGAATTCCTTTAGCTTCACCTTGTCTGGGAAGCACTTTATCTGCCCTTCCACTCTGAATAATAGCTTTGCTTAGTTGTAGGTCCTTGCTTTCAATCACTTTGAATACTTCTTGCCAGCCCCTTCTTGCCTGCAAAGTTTCTTTTGAGAAATCAGCTGACAGTCATATGGGAACTCCTTTGTAGATAACTCTCTTCTTTTCTCTTGCTGCTTGTAAGATTCTCACTTTATGTTTAACCCTTGGCATTTTAATTATGATGTGTTTTGATTTGGTCCTCTTTGGGTCCAACTTGATTGGGATTCTCTGTGCTTCCTGGACTTGCATGTTTATTTCCTCTGCTAAATTAGGGAAGTTTTCTTTCATTATTTTTTCAAATAGATTTCCAATTTCTTGCTCTTTCTCTTCTGACACCCCTATCATGTGAATGTTGGACCTCTTGAAGTTGTCCCAGAGGCTGCTTAAACTACCTTTATTTTGGGGGATTCTTTTTTCTTCTTGTTGTTCTGTGTGGTTGTTTTTGCTTCCTTATGTTCCAAATCACTGATTTGAATCTCAGCTTCATCCACTCTGCTGTAGTTTCCCTGTAAATTGTTCCCTGCTTCAATTAGTGAATCCTTTGTTTATGACTGGATCTTTTTTTATGCTGCTGAGGTCATTACTATGTTCCTTGAGTATCCTTATAACCAGTGTTTTGAACTCTGCATCTGATAGATTGCTTATCTTCATTTTGTTTAGTTCTTTTTCTGGAGTTTTAATCTGTTCTTCCATTTGGGTCATGTTTCTTTGTCTCCTCACTGTGGCAGCCTCCCTGTGTTTGTTTCTGTGTATTAGGTAGAGCTGCTTTGACTCTGTGTCTTGGTAGTGTGGCCTAATACAATAGGTGTCCTCAAAGGTCCAGTGGCGTAGCCTCCCCTATCACCCAAGCTGGGTATTCAATGTACACCCTCCTCTTGTAGTTGAGCCTTGGCTGCTGTTGGCAGATTGATGGGAGGGATTTACACAGGTCAGTCAGCTGCAAGGATTGGCCATCGCCACTTACCACCAACCTCTGCCCTCCTTGGAGGATCAGCTGTGCAGGGGCAGGGTGGCGGTGCTCTGAAGTGGTCTGTAGCTGTCCACTGGGTGTGCTGGCCCTGGTGTTTCCTGGGTGGTGCAGGCCAAGATCAGCCCTACTCTTATGTTTTGCCTGGAGCTGCCCTTCCTAAGCTATAATGCAATCTGAGAAGCCTGCTACTTGTGCTGGGCTTGGAGAGTCCCAGGAGAAGCCAAGCTGTGAAACTACGGTAATCTGGCTGCTGCTAGTGCCTGGGTTGGAGTTCACTGAGGCCAATTGTTGCTTGTTTGACAAGATTTGGGAAGTTATGAAGCATGAACCAAGACCAGCCATTCATATGGAAAAGCAGCTTGGGTGAGTTCATAAGTTGGGTGGGGCAGAGTGTCTGGGGATCTCCAAGGCAAGTGAAACAGTGTTAACCAGGTTGATGGAGTCTCAAGTGTGGCACCAGCTTGCCAGCTCTGTGGCTCTGCAGGGGGAGGGCCCAGAAAAGGACAATGGTCTCTGTTCACCTCAATGCCAAGCACTTTAGCCTCTCCTACTCTGCCACTGATGCCCTTCAAGCTACCACCCTGGTACTGGAGCTCAGAGAGAGTGAGTCTGTGTAGGTGAGTCTGTGTGTGGTTTCTTTAAGAGGAACTGCTTCAGGCTCCAGAAGTTTCTTCCACCGACTCAAACCCTACTGGTTTTTGGCAGCCAGAAGTTGTGGGGACTTATCTTCCTGGCATCGGAACTCTGGGCTGGGGGGCCTGGTGTGGGGTTGGGACTCCTTGCTTCCAAGATATCCCTCCCAAATTTTTATCCACCACATGTGGGTGAGAGACCAGTTTGTTCCGCATCTGTGCCACTCCTATCAGTCTCGATGGCTGTGTTTTCTTTAATTCTGTAGTTCAGACTTCCATTCAACTTGATTTCTGATGGTTGTAAGGGATGGTTGTTCTTTATTTTAGTTGAAATTTTGATATGGTTGTGTGAAGAGGTGAGCCATGTCTGCCTACACCACCATCTTGACTGGAAGCTCCTCTGTGTTTTTACAGTGTCATGGAAAGATAATGAATTTAATCAGAAATGATTTTCTCATCTATTGTTTATCATGTGATTTTTCCTCTTTAATTTATTCATGGTACATTACATTTTTTGTTTTCTAATATTAAAGTAACTTGCAGTCCTGAGATAAACAAAAATAATTATGATTAGTTATCCTTTTTAAGTGTTATTGGATTTGGTTTACTAAAGTCTAAAATTATTATTTGTTTATGTTAATATGTAAAATAAGCTATAATTTAATCTTCTGTCTTTGTCAGGTTTTGTATCAAAGTTATACTAGTCTCATAAAGTGAGCTGGGGAATTTCCTCTTTATTTCTGGAAGAGTTTGTGTAAGATTGGAATACACACCTTTGAATGTTTGGTAGAAATCACCTGAATTTCCACTGATCCTCCCATTTCCTTGATAGAAAGATTTAAGCTGGTTCAACTTTTTAATGGCTATAGGACTGACGATTAGCATGTTCTATTTCCTTTGGAATCAGTCTTGGTATTTTTTAGGAATTTGTTCATTTCACCTGCTTTAAAAGCTATTATTGATCATGTCTTCTTATATGTTAAGTCTCTGCTACATCTGTGGTTTCATTCCTAGTATTTTCACTATATTTTCTCTAACATGATCTCATTTCTTCTTGATTAATCTTGTTTCTCTGTTTTATTTATCTTTTGAAATACCAATATTTTGCTTTGTTGATCTCTTTATCCTGTGTTTGGTTGTCATTTCATTATTTTCTGCTCTAACCTTTCTGTGTGCTTTTTTGGGCTTTATTCTGATGATCTTTTTTTAAGGTCTTACTTTGTATGCCTAGGTAATTAATTTTGGAAAAAACTTAATGAAAGTAATTAAGGCTCCGTATTTTTCTCTAAGTACAATTTTAGTTGCATTCATTATGCCATAGTATGTCATATTTTCAATTACTGTTCAATTATTAATATTTTAAGATTTTCATTAGGATTTTGTTTTTGACCCATGAGCCATTTAGAGAAATGCTTTTAAATTTCCATGACTATGTAGGATTGCCATATTTTTATAATTAATTAAAAAATTTATTCCATTGAATTCAGCAAATGTGGTCTGATTGATATAATTCTCTGAATATTATTGAAGCTCTGTCTGTGGTCCAGTAGTTGGTCAATCTTAGTAAATAATTCTTTCATGCTTGAAAAGATGTGGAGTCTGCAATTTTTGGTTGTGATGCTCTCTCTATCTGTCCTTTAGACCAAAGTCCTTTATTTTACTGTTCACATCTATATTTGTACTGATTTGTATCTTTTTTCTTCCACTGTTTGAGAGGTATAATAGTGCTTCACTATGCTTAGATATAAGGCTGATTTTAGGCTGGGCCAAGGAAAACATAACATGAAGCTTGAGCATCTTATGGTGCCAGAGAATAACAAAGTACTCAAAAAACAAAAGGATGGGACCATCTCAATTAAGACATAGGGGCTAATTTGAAAGGCTCCTAAAGACTGAAATTAGAATATTTTGAGCAAAACAATAATGCAGCATTGAATTAGAACTTAAAATATAAATACATTTTCAAAAGTTCAAACTGATACAAATAAATGATTGAAATAGAGTAAGAAACAAGTCTTCCTCAAAGAAGAAATTCCAAATAATTTATGTAAATACACAGCCTCCAGAGGTGAAACTTAACCTCTCCCCGTCCCCTTTCCCACCCCCACCCCCAATAATGTGCACTTCATTTAGCAACTTGCTTCCGAAGAATAGAGAATAAAAAATTAGACATTAGAAATGTAGAGTTTAGATGTTAAAAATCTGTCTGGGTGATCAAAGCGACTGTCATTGGTGATAAGTAATGCAGAGGCCTGTGTATCTTGCCATGGGCCAAGCAGAGTTCTAAGCGCTGGAGATGTGCCAGTGAGCAAAGTAGACCCAAACTCCTGCCTTCATTGTGCTTAGATTCTGGTACGAGAAGAAAGGCAATTTGGAAAATAAGTATATTTTATAGACCTTCGGGAGGTGAAAGCTTCTATCGAGGTTGATAAATAAAGCTGGGAAGAGGGAAGAAAGTACTGTCATAGTTTTAAATACATCAGGCATCATGCAGCCGTGACTTTTGAGCAGCCATAAGGAAGGAGAGGAAGAGATATGCAAACATCTAGGGGAAGGGTGTTGCTGGCGGAGGAAGCAGGAAACAGAAAGGCTCTGAGGCAGGCGCACGCCTAGGCATTCAAGGGTTAGCAAGTCTGTTTGAACTGGAGAATAAGCAAGGGAAAAAGTAGAAAGAGGTCATGAAAGATGGACTTTTGTTTCCCAGGACCGCTGTAACGAAGTCCCACAAAACTGTTCTACTGGTAACCTAAAACGACATAAATTTATTTTTTCAGGATTCTGGAGGCTAAAAGTCTGAAATATAGGTGTCAGCAGGTTGAATCCTTCTGGGGAAGATTCTGTTGAGGGAGAATCTGTTTCATGCGTCTCCCCTAGCTTCTGGTGGCTGCTGGTAATTCTTGGCTTTCCCTAGTTTGTAGATGCATCACCCCAGTATCACTTCCCATTGCCTTCTTTTCTACCGCCTACCTCACACAACTTGTGTGTGTCTATATTTCTGCTTTCTTTTCTTATAAGGATGCCAGTCATTGATTAGAGCCCATCCTAATCCAGTATGGCCTCGTCTTAACTAATTACATCTACACTGGTTCTATTGCCTAATAAATCAGATTCTGAGGTTCTAGGTAGACATGAACACCAATTTTTTTGGAAGATTATACAACCCAGTATAAGAAGTAACAAGGAGGTCTCTTTAGGCTGTTGTAACATGTTTGGCTTATACTCTGAGGGAAATGAGATTCCATAGGGGAGCTTTGAGCCAAGAAGTGACATGATCTAAGCGAGTTTTAAAATGATTACTGGGTGTTGTATTTAGAATACATTGTAGGGGGGCAGGCGTGGGAAAAGGGGAGACTAATCTCCTCCTATTACTAAAATAATTCAGATGCCAGAAGATAATGTTTTGTTTTGAAGTGGGACCAAAGGAAGGGAAAGTGGTTATATTCCGAATGTTTTGAACATAGAGACAACAGGATATTTCAATGGATTGGAGGTGGCATGAGAGAAAAAGAGGAGTAAAGATTTCTCAAAAAACATTTTTTTAAAGAGTATTTACTTAAGCTGGGGAGAGTGAAACAAGGAATTGCCTAGAATAGAAGAAACAAGAAGAGAGTCTAGGCAGGGCTGCTTTGACTCTCTAAAAATATTATAGAAATGAATTGAGCCAAGGAGGGACTGCTGTCAGCTCACCGGAGAGCCAGAGAAAATGAGGTCTTGGGGACAGGTTTAGGGGCTAGCCTGCAATGAGCTGCCGCTGCCCATTTCTGATTGCCAGTCTTGTGGGGTCCCTTAGAGTTTAGGAGATGCATGTCTCTATGGGAAGAAGCAGGAGAAGCCAAAGGCACAGGTGTGCTCCTTGGGGGAGGAGCGCTTCTCAAAATTTTTGACCTCAGGCACTTGAAGAAAGGAGTTGCCATCAACCAAAATAAGAAAGGCTGTGGGTGGGATAAATTTAGGGGAAATATTGGATGATTCATTTTTTATATAAGTTCTGATGCCAAGTAGATATGGAAGTGAATATGTCAATTAGGTAATTGGACATATAAAGCTAAGTGCAATAGAGCAGACTGGGAAAGTGACATAAGTAAGACTTACAGTCATTAATATATAAATGGTATTTAAATCTATGAGACTGAATGAGCTCACCCAAGGAGCGAGAATAGAAAAGAGAAGAGGCTCAGCGATTGAATCTTAGCCACTTCACCAAGATCAGAGACTGGAAAGGATGTGAGAAGGAGGAGCTGGTGAGAGAACACAAAAATCAGCTGAGTGAGATGTCCTGTTATCCAAGCAACGATGGTATTTTAATGATCGACTTTGTCAAATGCTGGGAGGCATGTAAGGGAGACCAAGCACTGAACGTTGCATTTAGCAATGGGAAATTCATTAGTGACCTTAACAATATCACATTTAACGGAGCTGTGGAAGTGAATGTCAGATAGGAAAGGATGAGAAAATAGGAGAAGAGGGATTGAATAGAGTGGAGGATTTGGTGTGAGGTTTTGAGGTTTTGAGGTTTTGCTACAGAGCAGTGACGATCAGTTGGGGTGATTTTCCTCAGTGGAAATTTGGTAATGTCTGGAGACATTTTTCACATTGTCACAACTGGGGCCAGAAGTACTACTGATAACTAGGTGATGGAGGACAAGAAAGCTGCTAAACATTTTACAATGCACAGGACAGTCTTCACTGACACATCCAGACCATTCTCCATCCTTCCTCATTAAAACTTAGCTTTCTTTGAAACTAATGTCATTTAACACCCTCTATCTCTTTATGCTGTAGTTATCTAATGTCTTCTAGGTCACTACCCTTTGTCTCTAGAAAATTTAACTCTTAGTTCACTGTCCTTCTCTGCAACAGCTCCTGATTTAGTTCTCATTAATTTTAATATCCACATAGAAAATCCTTCCGACACTCTTGGCCTCTCAGTTCTTTGAGTTTCTTCCCTTCAGGGAGCTTGTTCTCCAGCTCGTGACGTTCATAGTCTTCTCCTCAAAGGCCTTTGTTGTTGCCAGTGACTACAAGCCTTCCGTACGCGCTTCGAGCTGCCTGCTCCTGGAGCGCCGCCTTCTCTCTGCCCAGGCTGCTTGCTCTGCTCTTCTGACTCCACTCACGGGGTTCCATCGGAAACTTCTATCTATTTTCTACGATATTTTAACTGTTTCTCACCCACTTCATTTTCTCACTTTTTTCTTTACCTAACCAAATCATTATAATCACCACACACCACACAGCTTTGTATTCGTTGTTTCTGTATCAATGCATTTTATGCACTTTGCCAAAACCCAGCCCCGAGTAAATCCAGATCTCTGCCTGCTATCTTCCTGTACTGCCAAAGCTGAATGGTCTTGCTTAAAATTCATAGTCACAAACCTCAAGACTGCTAATGTTGCCAAGCACTCAGGCTCTATTTTCCTCTTCATTCATTCTTCAACCCTTTTAACAATTATTCCAAACCCTCTCAAGCCTTCGCATCTTCCCACTGACTTCCACCTTACTCTCAGTTGACGACTTTGCTTTCCAACAATTAAAAAGAAATCTTCAAATTGAATATTAGAAAAGAAATACTAATCCTGTAAGACAGGGTTTTATAAGCAAGGGCCCATGGGTCAAGTTGAGTTCGCTGCCTCTTTTGGTGCATAGCCAGTGAGGTAAAAATGATTTTAGCATTTTACAAGGGTCAACGCCAAGGAAGAATAATATTTTCTGACATGTGGAAATTACATGAAATTAAAATTTCAGTGTCTATAAATAACGTTTTACTGGGATACATTCAAGCTCATTGGTTTATGTGCTGTCTGTGGCAGCTTTAACACCGCAGTGGCAGAGATGAGCTGCTGAGCTAGGTACAGCATGGCCCAAAGCCTAAATAGTTGCTACTCGGCCATTTACAGAAAAAGTTCATAGGGCTCTGCTATAAAGCAACACCTCTCAGGTTTACCCAATAGAGGGAGTTGAGAGAGAAAATTGCTAAGGGAGGGATAGTTCCTTTGTAATTGATGAGTATTCACTCCAAGTTATTTCTTGTTCAAACAACCCTCAGATCCTCTTTGGCACTGATGAGCAATATTTTCATGATACAAGTCACATTATTTTTAATGGTCTACTCTTCTCGATATGTGTTGCTGAGTTACCTTTGCCATATGGCAACTAACAGAGTTCTGAAATTTCTCACTGTGTTGCTTCTTCCATTTACAGTTGCCGTATTTTATAACAGAAAATGTCCAAGGCCCATAGAGTGTAGGAGTTTTCCATTTACTCTGCAAAAACATGTTACATGAGGAGGAAGTAAAGACTACAGTTGATACTCATTAAAGCAGCTTGCTTTATTTCTGGGAGTTAAAACCATTTTGTCAAATAACTAAAAATAACTTTGCTCCTTTGGCAGAAATTGGACTTTCAGCAGCCAATGGCAAAGCTGTTATCTGGAGGAGGGAATGCTCTGTACATTTATTGTGTAACATTTACAGTCATCAGCTCTGTTACAAATGTGCCCAAAATCATCTTCCATAGTGTATTCTTAAATCTTTCATTCAGCCTAAAGAGATTTCTAAGTCAATATGTGTGGAGAAACTTAAATTAGAAAAATTAAATAACCTCCTTCTCCCCACACATTTTGATTTTTCATTAAACAATAATGGTAGTAATTTACTAAGCTACTTCCTGTACTGAGGAGAGACCCTGGAGGGATTCTGAACGACCGATATTTAATGGGAACCTCACATTCTTCCACACTTTGGCTTAAGATCACATGAGAAAATTTAGCTGGAAGATGTTCATTTCTGAGGTGACTTGGAGGTAATTAAGCAGGGGGCCAAAGAGAACATAGGAAGGAGGGGCTGAGGGCAGGGTGAGTTTGCAAAAAGGACAGCAACATTGCAGGTTCAAGTTAAGAGAGGTAAACGAAGACATTTTAAAGACAACGAAAAAGATACCTGCGTGGCTGTTCAAGGAAGGATTGCAGGTAAAAGCCCTATATCTGATACTGTCAGCAGTGAATACTCTGTGTGGGGACAGGATCCAGTTTTCTACTTTTGCTTTTTGTGTCTGGTTAATTTAAATAAAATTTGATCCTATTAGTAAACACATTGTTTTGGAAAATGCCATAACAAAAAAAAAATTCTACTGATAGCTCTGGTAAAAAGCTAGGACTCCTTGGTACACTGGAGAGGGAGGAGGGAGGGCAGGAATCCTTCTGGCAAAGTCACAGGAAGGATTTTCTCTCATTGCAATGATGGCTTCCATTTCTTTATTTAAACTACTGAGCTTCATCTAGACCAGTGGTTTACGATTGTGGTTGCACAGCACATTAAAATCACCTGTGGAACTGGCATACATAGTATGTAATATACGTGTGTCTAAATATAGGATGAGGTCTGTCCAGAAAAAGTCCAGCCATTGTTAATACAACGAGAATGGTTGCACTACATCGATGTAACCTGGCAGCCAAGGAGAGTAGACTGGAATGTGCATGCATGAACAATGACAACTTCGCTGTACTAGTCAGTGAGGGAGGTAGAAGCTGTTGATTGAGCATGTGTACTGTGTGGCCATTGCATTCAAAATGACTGAGCCAGCAGAGCAACAAATCTGCATCAGATTTTGCATGAAGCTTGAACATTCCTCCATGGAAACTATTGGGATGATTCAAAAGTCCACAGCTATGGGCAACTCGTGACTGGCAGCTTCATCCTGACAATGTGCCCACTCATGCATCACATCTTGAGCAGAATTTTTTGGCAAAACATCAAGTCACCCAGGTGACTCAGCCCCCTACAACCCATATTTGGCACCCTGAAACTTCTGGTTTTTCTCAAAACTAAAATCACCTTGGAAAGGGAAGTGATTTCAGACCATCAGTGAGATTTAGGAAAATAGGGTAGGGCAGCTGATGGTGATTGAGAGAACTGTGTGAGGTCCCAAAGTGCCTACTTTGAAGGGGACTGAGGTGTCATTGTCCTACATACAATATTTCTTGTATCTTCTTCAAGAAATTCTCTCTTTTTCATAGTATATCACTGGATACTTTCTGGACAGACCACCACTGCATATTATATATGCCAGTGTCTACCTCAGGCCACTTAAGTCTGAATTTCTGGATAGAGGGAAACCCAAGCAGCACTGTAATTTTAAAAGCTCCCTAGTAATTTTAATGGGCAGCCAGGGTTAAGAACTACTAATCTAGGCTAGATTTTCTCAACCTCAGTACAATTGACATTTTGCGGTGGGTAATTCTTTGTTGTGGGGCTGTCCTGTGTATTGAAAATGTTTAGCAGCATCCTTGTCCTGTACCCACCAGATGCCAGTAGCACTCTCTGGTGGGGCAACTAAAAATTTCTCCAAGCATTATCAAATTTCCCTGAGGGACAAATTGCCACAAATTGCCACAAATTGGGAATCACTGAATGAAACCAGGTACAATCAGATAGGTGCTTTGAGATGCACCCTAATTCCTTTAAAGAGAAGATAATACTTTATTTATTAACAAAATATCTTAATAAATGAAGCTACATTGAAAACTGGTACAGCCACTAAGGAAAACAGTATGGAGGGTCCTCAAAATTAAAGTGGGAGCTCCTGCCAAATGACCTAGCAATACTACTCTGGGTTTATACCCGAAGGAAGTGAGATCAGGAGCTTGAAGGGATACCTGCACTCACATGTTTGTTGAAGCATTATCACAATAGCTAAGAGATGGAGACAACCTAAGTGTCCATCAGTGAATGAATGAATAAAGGAAGTCTGGTATAGATACAGTGGAATATTATTCAGAAAGAAACCCCCCCTGCAATTTGTAACAACATGGATGGACTTTGAGAGCATTATGCTAAGTGAAATAAGTCAGACATCAAAAGACAACTATACGATCTTGCTTATATACTGGGTTGGGCAAAAGTAGGTTTATAGCTATTTGTATGGAAAATAATATAATAATACATAATAATACAAGAGTAAATTCTATGTTTCACTGACTCACAACTATAAACCTACTTTTGCCCTACCCTGTATAGGCTTTAACAAAGCCTGACTCACAAAGTGTTTAAAGGGCAGTATCCAGGCGCTGTAGGGTGGAGGGCAATGAGAGATGTTGGTCAAGGGGTATGAGCTTCCAATGATGAGCTTCGGGATCTAGGGTATAGCTTGGAGGCTATAGTTAACAATACTGTACTATATATTTAAAAGCTGCTAACAGAGTAGGTCTTAGATGTTCTCAACACATACGCACACAAATGGTAATTATGTGAGGTGATAGATAATGTTAACAAGCCTTATTGCGGCCATCATTTCACAATACACAGGGTCCGGCAGAAGTAAGGCTTGAGTGTGGCTGTCAGGGCACATGAATGTCTCACACGAGATAGGGAGCAATTTGAATATTTCACCTTGAATGTCAGATAGCGTGCTTGAGCATGATATTGTTATGTTATAGAATTACATGCTTATGATTTTGTAATAAAAGATTTTTAATAAAAAAGGGGCATTACTTGTGCTGGGCCTTGTCTACCCATAGTTTGCTGTGTATAATGTGTACTTACGTTTTTGGCCCAAACTTTCAGGAAAAAAATCTTCTGTTTTGATTTTTTAATTCAATTTTTTATCTATTTATATTTAGATACTTTTTTTTTGTATTATAAAGGAATTTTAGCATTTATTTTTTGAACATATTATGGTATAAGAAATATTATGTAACAAATGATTACAAAACAAGAACAGATACAAGGTGTTTCAGGCACTACCCATGTATAATGTGCATCCTTATTTTTCCCTTAAAAATTCGGGCAAAAAAGTTGTGCATTATATATGGCAAAATATGGTATGCATATCAAATAATCACACTGTACACCTTAAACTTACACAATGTTATGTGTTAATTATTCCTCAATAGAGCTGCAAAAAAATGCAAATACATTAAATAGTATAGCTAACATGGGCTCTACATTTTCCTCCTCTTTTTTTTTTTAATATTTATCTGTATATGCAAAAGTGGTTCCTTCATTTGAAGACTTCCCCTTAAGCTTGGCTCATTTGTAATAACAGGGTAGCCTGGGGAATGTGTGCATTTGGGGAAAAAATATTATAATTAACATCATGCTTCTATCTTATAATACGTATAATGTTATATGTGTGTGGTATTAATATAGAACAAAAAATTTCTAGTAATCTAACCCATGAATCAAGCGATCGACTTCAATATACCTTGAAAAGAAAGTGTAGCAGAGGCTGAGCACTATGAGGATGGAACACAGAACCCTGCACCCCCAGGGGTTTTAGGAAGTAAAATGGGATGCAGTAATAATGATGATAAATACGTGTCAAATACTGGGCTAAACCCTTACGTTTCATCTTTCTGAAACATTCACAAGTAATTGTATGAAGATTAATAGCATATCCTGATAAAAGCTATGTCCATATTTACAAGGTTTGCCCTGCTTGAGAGGCACTGTGGTATAATGGGAAGAAAATCTTTTAATTTAGAAAGATCTGGATTTAAATCCTGACTACATCAATTACAAGATGTTTGCTGTTGGGTAAGTTATCCATTTTGAGTTGTTTCTTAATTTTTGAGATGAAACACATCATGGCTACTATGTAAGAATTAGAAATCGTGTATATAAGAGGCATAAACAATATCTGGCAATAGTTAACATATAATAAACATTAGATTTCCCTCTTTCTCTTTTTCACTAAGCACTGACTATTCTAGGGGCATTTTCTCATTAATCTTGACAAGAGTTATATGAGTTAAGTATTATTATTGATACTTTATTTTACACTCGAGAAAACCAAATCTTAGAGGAATTAAATACTTGTCTGAATACAAGTGTTAAACCACAGGGTCAGGATGAGAACCCAGGCAACCACCTGGGTGAGAAAACTAAGAAAACTATTTACCTATTAGGTAGTATCCCTATGACCCCTTTAAACAGGCACATGGCTACTTTTTGTTTGCAGTCCTACTGCTGTTCACAATAGGATACTATGCAGAGAAAAATGGAAATAAGTATGGGAATTGAGGACATTTTAAATTATACCCCTTACTCAGTTACAGATTCCAAATATTACCAGGACTGAGTTTTTCATAGCTTCTTTCTTGACTTAATTTTTAGATTATTCAGTGGAAATCTCTTGATCAGCACAGTAATTTCGTTCTTGAGAAAGGTGAAAAAAACTTCAGTTTTCCTTCAGGTTTCTCTCCACAAAATCTCTTGTTCGTTCTCAAAGGAAAGAATAAGTATGAAATCATGGCAATTAAGGACAAAATCCTTGTCCCCCAAAGTTCTACTTTTTCTTAATTCTTGCAAAATATAGAATTAGTTCAGATGGGTCAATAAGTTTCAGATAAGTAATCAAATTAATCTCAGTCTTGAGAATAAGTGAAGGTATCTAAAAAGAGTAATTCCAAAATTGGTAATTATGTCTCATTACAATTAGAGTTCCTTTGTTGGATATCACAAAACAAAAGACCAGTGAAGAGTCTCACAAAAATACCCCAAACCAACCCCAAATGAGAGTGACTTGTCAAAATCCACAAAGCAGCAAGCAGATAAGAATAAAAATAAAAGATAAGAGATGCCATTTTTCCATAGATTATCTCTCTGTTTTATCAACTATAATCAGGGAAACTGATAAGGCAGTACACTACTGCTTTTTAATGGTCTGGACAATTCATTTAATTACCATAGAACTTTCCTGGTAGCCCCTTCACCAGGTCCAACTATAGTGATTACCATTGAACCACATGGATCCTACTTTTCTCACTTTTACCAGCAGATTATGTTTCATTGTAAGCGCAGATATTTGTATTGGGTTTCCTGAGCTGACGTGTTCTGCTTGCACATTTTGGAAATATTACTATGGAAAATAATCGAAATAGTTTGGGTTAATGGTAGAAACTAGAATATATGTGGAAATACAATCTCTTCAAAATGTCTTAAAAGTTATTAAAGTAATTTCAACAGATTTTTAAGAAGGATATTTCTGTATATCTATATCTCTATTTTTTCAGAAAGTGAGCACTATAAAAATTAATTATAATTACCTTTGGGGAGAACTGAAGGGTAGAAGCTTTTGGATGGGGACAGGGAAGGAATGATTACATTTTTTAACATTTCTTTATTGCTTGAATTGTTTTACCCATGGATATGAATTAGTTTTTAGTTTTTGTTTTGTTTTGTTTTGTTTTTTTAGTCAATAGGACAGTGGAATTATGGCGACCACGTTTTCTTTAAAATTTTTTGTATTAAAATAATAAATACTGATATTATTTAAGGATTAAATATAGGCTTCAGAAATCATACATCTGCATGTGACAAAATCTGAACTTTGCTTAAATTCATAGAATGCCTTAAGTTTAATTTTTTGTATAGTATGTTTATGGAAACAACAGGATACTTTACAATAATTATCATATCAACTGGAGAAAACATTTATGAGTTATCTGGCACAATGATTGTACACAAGGCCCTCTCTTGTCCCTTGGTCCTAATCTTGTTCTGTTACAGTTACCTGACAGCTTCATTAAATCTTTATCATCTTTGTGTTTTTGTGATGCTGATCCTGGAACTCACATTATCCACTGATGTGCTTACCGTCTTATGAAACCTGCTTTTCTCTGAGAAGAGCAAACATCGTCATTAAATTTGTTATTTGCCCCAAGTGGCAGGACTTCAAGCTCAAGAATGTCAGAGTGAAACTCATACTTTTACAACGTATCTGTGGAAATGACTTTCTGGTATTAAGAGTTACAAAAACCCATGATTATGACACAGAGATCTGATCAGATCACTGGGGAGGAATAGGAAAGGGCCGCAGGAGGGGGTTGCCCGAGGCGATGGTAAACAGTCTAGGATGGGATTGGCTGAGAAGCTGAATGTCTCCAGAGGGCATGGAATTATGGGCCAGAAGATTTAAAATAAAAGAAGGGCTCTCTGGCTCTGTTTCTCGCGCTCTTCTTCCTCGAGGACGGCTGGGTGATTGTGCTGCAGCCGTCTGCGTGTTCGAACAGACCTGACCGTAGTTTGGATGGGAAGGAACTCCGGGCGCAGCCTGGGGTCGGGCTGGCCTGGCAGAGGGTGGCAGGGTTATTCTTTGGGTGCTCTAGAGGGGACAAGCTCTGAGGCAGAAGCCAGCGTTCTTCCAAAATTGCATAGCTTTTGTGTCTTACACTGTTTTAGTTTATAAACTAATCCTATAGAAATAAGATAATTAAAAACTAATGGGGAAATGCTAGGAGAGCTCAGGTGTTACAGAGTTTAGCCTTGATAGGTTTAAGTGATTAAAGCTATAACTAAAGAGTTAAAGAGTTTAGTCTTAATTGATAGGCTTAAGTGACTATGGCATGTGGAAAGCTGTTGTTCCAAAATTGTGTAACTTTTGAATAAAGACTCCTTTCTTTATCACCAAACCTTTGCCTCAGGAATTTTGCCTAGAGGGTCGTGGTGGGCAGTAGGACCCCATTTGCTGTTCGGTAACAATAACACTACGACTCAAAAAGCTAACCGTAACAGGTAGGTCATATTTTTAACTTCATTTTATAGCTGAAATAAGTGAAGGCTCAGAAAGATTAGTTAATTTGCTCATGGACACATGGCTGGTAAGTAGCGGAGATTCAACTCAAGGAGCCTGCCTTGGGAAAATAAACTTTTAATCAATACACAAAACCGATCAAAGTAAACATTGCCATATAGAATTATCTCCTCCTTTGAGACAAACTCCAGGTGACGCCTTTACTGAATTTCTGCATATTACACATTTGAGGGTTAATTGGTATTTCATAGATTAAATATGTTAGACGAGATCAGATTCTCCTTTGAGGTTTGCTTTAGCATTATTCTGTGTCAGCCTCATGGATGAATGTGCCATAAAGTGCACTAAAACTATCTTACATTTATTATGTTTATTGTAAACAGATATATTTTACATGTATTATAATATTTGATCTTAGAATATAGAAGATGCTCTATAGATTTTATCTTGATTATAACATGTATTAAGCCATAGTGGCTCAGGTTTTCGTATGTGCTGTGGAATCCATCGGCACAATGTACCTTTATACCTGTTACAGTACTGGACCCCAAATAATTAAGCAGCAAAACTCCTCAACTAATTCATGCAAAGAAAATGGTTAATGGCAAGGTATACGGGGAAAATAGTGGTGGCCTTATTTATTCTTCATGTGTTACTCATTTTCAGCTTAGAAGTAAACTCGAAGATCCTTTTGTTGTCAAAAAGAAGTGGCATAACCTCCTGTCCATCACATAGCAGAGTGGAATACTGATTCCGCAGAATACAGGCAGCCAGCCGGAGAATTAAAAACAGAGAAACAGGCCTGTTCAGCCATGCTAGGAGAAAGCAGAAATAATTCCATGGGAAAAAGGAATAAGTTGCAGAGATTTATTAGATGATATTGGAAGGTTTATAAGAATTCTTGTACATAAAGTAATCAGGTAGAGAATGGGGCTGAAGATTTTCATAATTAGTAATTGGTATCCTGATGCAAGGAAACAATCATCTCATTATAGACTAGGATGCGTCAGTAAGGGGGCGAGACAGAAAAGCAGGATCTGCTGAAAGCAAACAAAGGAGTATACTCTGGAGTAGACTAGAAAAGGAAATGTTGTCTTAGTCGAACCAGGCGAAGGGTTTTTCTAGTATTTCTATCAAAATAGGAATGTGATATCATAGCTATGAAAGTCCTGCTGTCCCTTCTGCCTGGGGAACAGGTTTCCCTCAGCTGTGTGTTTCACTTTCACGCTGTTTTCAAGTGGTTGCTCACATCTTCCACATGAAGCCTGCCCCGACCTCCCTGTGAATCGTACAGCTTCTACTCCCCTCCCTTGACTGGCATTCCCAATCCTTTTGCCCAATAATACTTTTACTTTTTTTCATAGAATTTATCATCTCCTAATGTATTATGTGATTTACTAATTTACACACTTATTGGTACTGTCTCTTAACTGCTAGAATATAAGCTCCTTAAAGGCAGAGACTTCTGTTAGTTTTGTTCATTGTGCTCATATCCCGAGTACCTAAGATAATACCTGACACATAGAAGACACTCAGTATTTATTAAATGAGTGAAAAAATGAGGCTATAAGAGTATAAGAATATCTCACAGTGGCCGAAGTAGTTATAAATTCCTTGATTGAGTTATCCTTATTGTAAAATGTATAGTTTTTTAAAAATATAATTGACTCAGGTCTTTCAGTTTTCTTAACTAATTTCTTAATGAAGTCCTAAGAATTATTTTTTAAAAAAGGAAGGCAAATCCTCTCACACTTTGTTTCAATTCTGATACTCACATTGTGCCAACTAGGACAGTGACTTCTTTGAAGAATGTTGCCTTTACATGAGTAATTTGATCTGATTTGTTTTTGTACACATTTAACATTACATACCTAGACACGTATGACATAGGTTAGTATGCTGTATTTTCATGATATATCACAGTATGCTTCCTTGACCTCTGATTTCTCAGATCTTTTCTGTTGTCTTTTAACATGTATCATTTTATTGCAGTGCTTACTTGCTTGATCCTCTCCATGACTATTCTCATACAAATTTTTAACTTCATGGTTTAGAGGGCAGAATGTCTGAAATTGCAATTGTCCTGAGACTTTGGGTTACATGGGCACAGTCTCTGCAAGGGATCTTCAGCATGTAGTTAAGCATTGATTATGTGCCAGCATCTGGGGATTTAAAAATGAGAGGATATAGAGGATTTTCAAGGAGTTGTTTGGCTCTATTAGCCTTGGAATTGAGCCATTAGAGATGGTTCACTGCAGCCTAAATTCTAGGCCAATCATGTGTAAGTGTTGTCATAATTTAAGGAGCATGGGAAAGCTACAATTTTCTTAATGGCGTTCTTTTTTCCCCTCTCTAGTGTACCCTGACCTCTGCCCCCTGCCCCATCCTGGACTTACCAGAATTCTCTAGAGAAATCAAATTGATGTGTAGCTGGCTATCTTTATTTACAAACCTGGGGTTCATTGACATGGATTTCTTTAGAAACCTCTGTCTCCCACTCTTAGACACTTAGTAAGAAAGTCTTCTATTCTTAGATGCAAGTGGAATTGTAATTGTTCCAAGAAATTTGTTAATCTTATCTCATCCTGCAGTGTGCCACCTAGCGGTTTATCATGGTTGGGGCATACCCAACCACGGGTGAGTGGAATGAAAGATAAGGCTGGAGAGTAACTGGTGAGTCCGACCAAAGGAGTATGTTTTACCTTACTGAGGAGTTCAAACTTTATATTGAGGGAAGCAGGGTTCTGTTGAAGTGTTTTATTTTATTTTTTAAACAGCAGAATGATATAATCAGGTTGACATGTCTGGACGATCGTTATGGCAGTAGTACACAGGGTGGGTTGGAGGGGAGGCTGGGCAAGATGCAGAACAATCTACCTAAGGGTTCATGATGCTCTGATTTAGAAAAATGGCAACAGGAAAGGAGAAAATATTGAGATGGCCTTGAGGTGGGTGTGTGGATGAACTGGAGAGGGAACAATAAAAAATGAGCATTTAGGTGGCACTCTCAAGAGAAGTAGCTCATTTGGGGAAAAGATGATGAGTTCATCATTGAACAGGCTGAGTTTAGATGTCTGTGGTCCATCAAAAAGAATGGCTGCTTAAATAGTTAGGTATGTGTCTCTGGACCTCAAGAGAGATGTTTGGATGGAGGTAAACATTTGGTATTCATTAGCACATAGATATTAGTTGAAGGCATGGTTGTAGATAAGATTTACCAGGGAAAGGATATGGAGTAAGAGGAAAAGAGAGCCACTGCTATGGTTTGTTAATCCAAGGATATACAGAGAATAAGATCCTGTAAATGAGACCGGGATGAAGATGCCAGAGATTAAGAAGAAAATCATATTTGCAAGCAATGGAACCCATTATAGCTCCCATTATCTACGTGGGCCTTGAAGTTCCTTGGGACAAGAGCAGGCTGTAGAGAAAGAGTGTTACTGCCCAGGTCGTTAATGAAAGAGGAGACTGATCGGGGGCAGTAGATGATGGTGACTGCTGTTGACTAGGACAGAAGAGTATGACTGGATGGCTGGAGGCTGCTTGCTTCGCAGTGGTCAGAACAAAGAGTTTCGAATCTGAGAGAATAAGACATCTTCCTTTGAGAAGGTTGCAGCAAAAACAAGATTTTGAGAGGAGTGCTATAGACTGAATGTTTGTGTCCCCCAAGATTCCTATTCTTATAAACCCTATCCCCAAGGTGATGGTATTTGGAAGTGAGGCCTTTGGGAGATAACTGGGTTGTGAGGGCAGAGCCCGCATGAATGGCATTAATGATCTTAGGAAGGAGACTCCAGGGGGCTCCCTTACCTCTTCTACCTTGTGAAGATGCAGCAAGAAGATGGCAGTCTGTGAACCAGGAAGCGGGTCCTCATAGAACACTGAATCTCCCAACGTCTTGATCTTGAACTTCCCAGGCTCCAGAACTGTGAGAAGTAAATTTCTGTTGGTTATAAGCCACCCTGTCTATAGTGTTCTGTTACAGCAGCTGGAACGGACGAGGACAAGTTTAACTTAAGGCATGAGAAGGATACACGAAACAGTTAAAAGACTGTGGTTATAGAGGGATTTCATAACCCAGGACTTAGGATTCAAGAGGGTGCAGTGAACAGCTTGGGGACAGAGGGAGGCAATAGGTGAGATGGTAAATGATTGTATACAGAAGGTTTTCCTTTTTTGATGTCTAAAGGTAGCAGGGTTTGAGGCTGATGGGTTTAACGGTTAGTAAACTTACTAGATAATCAGTCTTTGTTTTACCCTGTAGGTGACTGGAATTCTTGGGTTTTCCAGGAATCATCTTTGGCTAGTGGAATCATAGCTTGTGATAAATATATAGATCTGAAAGTGAAGTTTGTGCCCCCAAAGGTCTAGATTGATGGCATGAACTGTGTGAGTGGCCCAGTTTTCTGCAGAGTAGCAGAGAATGTTGGATTCTATGTGCCACCCTCTGTACTACATGAAACACCCTTGACCCTCATTTTCAGATCACAGTTTGAGATATGAAGGCTTCATTGTCCCTTGAGTCACAGTTACATGCCCCCTTTTAAATGCTCCTATAGCACTGTATGATTTCCTGATCATAGCATTGGCCAAAATATATATATATCACCAGTTTACATAGCTGTTTCTTCTGTTAGGACATACTCTTTAAAGGACAAGAACTTTTTTTTTAAAAGGTTTTATTTATTTTATTTTTAGACAGGGAAAGAGAGGGAGAAAGAAAGGGAGAGAAACATCAATGTGTGGTTGCCTCTCACGTGCTCCCTACTGGGGACCTGGACCTCAACCCAGATTGGGGAATTGAACCAACAACCCTTTGGTTTGCAGACCAAAGCTCAGTCCAGTGAGCTACACCAGGTAGGGTAAAGGACAAGAACTTTCTGATCTACTGATATACTTTTAGAAACTGACATAGTGTATGAAATGTGTCCCTATACACACTCACACACACACACAAAATAAGTGTGTGGGGCCAGTTTATCCTGTGAGCATTGTACCTTCCTTCTGAGGAACTGGTTTGTGCCTGTGCTCAGGGGAGGTGTTCTATATTAAGGTGGAGTTTTTCTGCCCTCAGTGTTTAAGGGGAGATGTGGAACCTCAAAGGGAGAGGGGTTGAGGTGCTTGTCATCAGCTCACATTGATCAGGACCAAAAGAGGGCAGCAGAGGGTCACAGACAAGAGGTGACTGGAAGTGGTGCAGAGGACAGTTGATGTGAGAGAATACAAAATGAGGAGTGAGAGTTTTGGGTGCCGGACATAGGGTTATAGGGTTGTGTTGTTGTTGTTGTTATTGGTTTTTTTGTTTTTTTGTTTTTTTTTTTTTACAGAAGCTAGTACTATGGAGGTAGGGTTATCAAGGAGGGAGTTGGAAAATGCCCTTGTCTAAGGAGGGTTTTGGAAGGAAAACTAAAATCTTAAAAACCAGGGGATGAAACAGGGAGTAGCAAGGTATTTTCTCCTTGGTTAGGAGGTTATTTGCTTTCATTGTGATTTTACTTACAATGGCATCCTTTGAAACCCGGGCCAAGCCTCCATTTTCTTTCTTATGTAACAGATATAGGAGTTTGACCCTGAAAGTGTGGCAGTTCAGTTATACAAAGGAGAGGGGAAGGGATGGGGAAGTTTAGCTGAATGAAGGGAAGCCGCAGATGTACCAGGAAGATGCTTCGAGTTAATGTTGGAGAGCCTGTCTCTTAGAGGCAGATCACATTCATCTGTTTTAAATGGCCATGAAGGAAAAAAACTGGGACTAATGTTTGGTAACGACAGGGAGAGTGATTTCCATTCAAAACGAGAACTTACTTCTTTAGCCTCATATCATGCCACTCTCCCCACTTGTCTACCATGCTAGAGCCACATTGGCTTCCTTTCAATTCCTTAAACACGCCAAGAAGTTTCCTGCTGCTTCCCTATCTGCATGGTTGGATTTTCATCATCTTTCAGATCTTGATTTAAATGTTATTTCCTAAGAGAGAGCTTTTTCAACTTTCCTCTGCTATTCTCTATCACAGCAAATGCTCACTTCCTTTAGAACACCTGTAACTATCATAATGCATTCATTTATTTTTCTCTTGTTTATTGTCTGCCTTCCTTTGAGGGGCAAAGATCACTAGCGTTTTACTCCCCGTTGCATTGTATAACACCTGATATGTAAGTGGTTTAATATGCATTTGCTAGACAAATATACTCAATAGACAGCTTTTAGAGGGAGGGAATTCCCATCATGAAAGTTATTTAATATGGATTGGACAGGCAGTTGGTCAAGACACTGTATAAAGGATTCAAGGATAAGGTAGATTTTTACATAAAATGACATTTGAAGTCCCTTTCTGTCATTTGATTCTATTATTCCAGGAAATGAAGAGTAGAAAATTAATGACTCTAAAATGGAGGCAATATTATGCCCATTGCTCATCAATATGAAAAAGAAAGAAAATAAATGTGGCTGATTAGAGAGTAATGATGATCTTAGCAAACTATTAACAAAAGAGATGATATAATTTGTAGGAAACCTGGACGTTAAATAAGTCAGTAGACTGGGGTAAGTTTCTCGGGAAATATTCAGGGACTAATGCAAAAATAGATCTGTACATAACTAACTTATTCTCTTTGTATCTTTATTAACTAGAACAATATCTGGCATATAATAAATGAACAATAAATATTTGCTTAATAAGTAAGTCAGTAAACTTTTAAGAACCACCACCATCATACTTTTTCATAAATCTACCCAGCTGTAGAGTTCACACTGGACCATCCTTAACAGTATAATGTATGTCTTTGTTATATATCTGGACTTAATTTTTCACTTAGTAGGCCTTTAGACTCTTCCACGTCTCCACATAAAGAAGCAATTAATTCTTGTTAACAGTGGCTTCGTACTGTATGCTATAAATGTACCATAATTTGATGACTGTTTTATTGATGGGTTTTCTGGATATTTAGTAGACTCTATCTCAGTACAGCAGAAGGAACCATGTATATACTTTCTACAAATCAGAAATTCAGTTGAAAATTGCTGGTCTTTCTTCCAGCCATGGATTATAAAAATAGAACTCATGGCCAGACAAAGTGACAAAGTGACCAAAGCTGAAGGCAAAATACAAGCTTTCTCTAATGTTAAGAATTGAGTTTGACAAATCTCATCTTGTTCAAAGATGGCTAAAGAGAAAAGAAAAAACTACCTGTGAATAAATAAAGGAGAACAGAGGAGAGGCAACAACACCTTGAAGATGCAGAAAAGTCTGAAAATTTTCTAAAAATTTGTATTGCAGGACACAGATAATTGTTTGGTAGTCCCAGTATGATGTAAGAATATATGAACAAGACAAACCAGCAGAAAGTCATAAATAGAAAACAAGTTTAGATAAAAATAGAGATTGAGGAAATAAGAAATGGTTATCTGGGGTCTAAAACCACAGTTGCATTATTGACAGGAAAAAAACAAAGTGAACAATACGAAAAAAGTCATATCAACAATAGGTAAATAACATTGACTCTACCTAAATGCAGAAAGGCAAAAAAAAAAAAAGTTAAAAGCAATGATAGCCAATGGATACAGAGGAGGGAAAACAAGGTTCAAACTAGAATATATAAGTCATTCTAATAAACATCAATATTTCCAAATTCCATATTCAAAGATAGGGACCATATATTTTTGCTCACTTTTCACCCAGTGCCTTGCAGAGTTCAATAATCGTGTGTTGAAGAAAAGGAATAACTTAAACAAACTAGTTATTGGAAAATTATTATTTTTTTGAAAGATTTTATTTATTTTATTTTTAGATAGAGGAGAAGGAAGGGAGAGAGGGAGAGAAACATCAGTGCGTGGTTGCCTCTCACGCACCCCTGCTGGGGACCTGGCCCGCAACCCAGGCATGTGCCCTGATTGGGGGATAGAACCAGTGACCCTTTCATTCACAGGTTTGCGCTCAATCCACTGAGCTACACCAGCTGGGGTGAAAATTTTTTAAGAAAACATTTTCAAGAGTAATTTGACAGCTAACAAACTTTGTATGCAAAAAGAATAATATACTTTCCTTTTAAAATTTTGTAGGAAATATGGAAAATTTTCTTAAATTGGGCCACAAAAAGCATCAATTAGCTCTCCAAACCAGGAATTGTAAGGCCATATTCTTTGATCAAAATATGTGAAAATTTGAGATTAATAAAAGTTTGTACATCTCCCAAACAAGCCTAAATCCATATATGTGGGAAATGAAAAAAGAAAAAAGGCATTCTCAATAAGCATTGGGCCAGAATTAATGTCAAATGATGACTAAAGACCATTGATAATAAGAATGACTTATTAAAATTCTTTAAAGGACAGAGAAATTCTTTAAATGACATATAATGCTACAATAATTTTTTAAAAATATGAGGATAAGAGATAGGTCAATGAATCCAAATAAAACCTAGATGCAGACCATAGAATAGGTAAAAATAACTGTGTATGACAGAAAAGGAAACGGAATAGGCTTAACAACATGTTGAATGGATTACTCACCGACTTTTCAGATCACCAGAATTATTGAGCAAATATTATTTTAACAATTGATAAACTTCTTGGAATTAAGAGGAAGTTAGTTTTGTATCTCAGATTCTATATCAGAATAAACTCAATATAAATAGTGTTAAAGGTAAAAAAAATAAAACTATAGGAAACTAGAAGAAAATAGTGCTGAATATGTTTCTGATCTTAGGGTAGGAATGTATTTTCCAAACAAGGTAAAAGAAAATACCATATAAGAATGAGATTTTATGAAAAAAAAAATATACCTACTAAAGAGCACATGGCAAACTGGTGTAAGTATTTTGAACATTTTGTTAGAGTTTAGTATCTTAAAAATAAAAGCAGTGCTAGCAATTAATATAGTAAGTAAAAACACTCCAATAGATAATTGGTTGGGAATATGATCAAATAATCACAAGAAGGAAATGAACCAATAAGTATGGAAAAATATTCAATACCAAGAATAGCCAGCATAAAATAAATAGAAACATGTTACCAGTTTTAAATTTACAAATTTACATGCTTTGAAAAATGGTAATACCCACTTTTGGCTAGGGAGCAGTTCTTTCTACTCTGGACAGAAATTTTGCAATATGCTGGAAGAACCTTAAAATCCTTTCACTTTTGACTGGGTAATTTCTCTAGGAATATATTCTTAGAACATCTAAAGAGATCCACTGATGACTACATGTGTAGAAATCTTTGTTGACACATGATTTATAACATTGAAATATTTTTAAAAAATGGTTTTAATGTTTATGGTTTAAATTTTAACCATAAAGAACTGAAGTATTATACAATTATTTAAATCATATTTAATAATAATATTTAATGACATTTAAGTGCTTATAATATATTGTCAAATGGAAAATGTAATTTATTAAAAGAATATTTATAATTTTAAATAACAATTATCTATACTTTAATAGTTTTATCCTTTTTAGTGAATATCTTTGATCTTTGTAGTAATCATCTGAGAAATTGCAAATAATTTTTATTTTGCTGTATTTTCTAAACTTAGTAAAACATTATAAACATATTAACTATATAGAAAAACAAGAAATGGTACTTAATTTAAAAAGCCATGTCTTTCACATGAAATCTTAAAACATTTAAAGATACAGTTTAAGAGATAATCAGGATATTCATGAAGATATTAGTGAAAACACTACTTAATATTCCACTATTAATTATACTCTGAAAATTCTAACTACTATAAGCAGAAGAATTTTACTATAGAAGCACACTTAATGAAGTACTATGAACTGAGAATGATACTGACCATAATTGCATAATGATTTTTCAATATGGGTTTTTTTTTTAAGGGAACTACAGTTATTTTTCAACTAATCTTCAGAACCTCTCCGTTTGGGGGTCTTAGAGAATATTAGACAGTCAGAGATGAAAGGAACCTTGGATCATTTGTTTTGACTATTTTCATTTCACGTCTGGGAACACAGGCACATTAAGTGATCTCCTTCCTGAAACGAAGCCAGAAGGCAGTGGTGATGATTCTGCAAACTTGTCTAATAGCTTTTAGTTGATTTTATTTTTTAAGACAGAGAGGTAAATTAAATTCCTTGTGGTTAGAAAGGAATATGGACAAATCTTTGCCTAATGGTCTGTGTGAAAATTATAAATGTATTACATATGGCAAACCCACTTATTTAAGGTCCTCTATGCAGTTTGTGAGAGTCTACCTAAGCATAGGTATTTTTGGGTTCCTGGACCCAATTCCAAAGTTTGTGTGTGTATGTGGGGCAGAGTTCCCTCATACCAACCAACAATTCTCAGACTCCAGCTGGGTGTCCATTCCGACACTGCCTACCCAGAGATTGATTGCATCACATCCCATAGCTTAAGGGTTTAGTCCCACAAAATGCCTCCCACACACACACTTCAGGCACACGTGGTAAATTCGGGTTATTAAATGTGCTTCTGACCTACAGACTACAAACTGGAGGTTTCAAGGACCCCCTCCTTGGACTTTGACATCAATCACGAGTTCGGGTTGTCACCTGTGCTTCTGACTGACTGGCTGTAAATCAGAGGTTCCCACGACCTCCCTCTGGGTTCAATTAATTTGCTAGAGAGGCTTATAGAACTCAGGGAAACATTTTGATTACTGGATTACCAGCTTATAATAGGAAATAATTCAGAGACGACCAGGTGGAAGACATGCACAGGGCAAGGTATGAGGGAGGGGGGCTGAGCTTCCTTGCCCTCTTGGAGCTTGCCATTT
The DNA here is from genome assembly GCA_004026545.1 of Mormoops blainvillei. NCBI lineage: Eukaryota > Metazoa > Chordata > Mammalia > Chiroptera > Mormoopidae > Mormoops > Mormoops blainvillei. The sequence goes on from PVJD01009821.1 coordinate 46,172, forward strand.
TCCCAAATCTCTGTGTGTTCACCAACCTGGAAGCTCTCCAAACTCTGTCCTTTGGGGATTTTATGGAGGCTTTATTACATAGACATGACTGAAAAATCACTGGCCATTGGTGATCCATGCTCCATCCTCCCTCCTTTCCCTGGAGGTCAGAAGGGTAGACCTGGATGTTCCAACCCTCCAACCACCTGGCTGGAGCCTCTGGTGACCTGCCCCCACCCTAAGGTGCTTTACAAAAGTCACCAAATTAACCTAACAAGAGACACATTTATGTCTCTTATTACTTAGGAAATTTCAAGGGTTGTAGGAGCTCTGTGCCAGAAAGGTAGTGAGGAAGACCACATATATCTTTTTGGCGGCTGGGGGGAAGGGAATAGATCTTTAATACTGTATTAATTATAGAGAATTCCCAGTCTTCAGCTGCAATTTCTCAACTGTAAGATTTTAAGTGCAGTCTTCATCAATTCTTTATTTAACACCTTAGCTCTTTAATTAGAAATTGAGGAGATCAATTTTCTATGATACATACTTGAAAAAATTCTTGCTGAAGCTACCTTTGATCCATGATGGTTTCTGTCTCTTCTATCATGACATTAATATAACAGGGCTTTTGAGATTGTGCTAGCCTTTGATTAAATGAGAGCAACTTCTGGGTTAAGTACTGGAAAATGTTTTGCATATGATGCAAAAGGTATTGGGTTCATTTTTCTTACTATTTTATGTTATTAAGTATCACTCTCAACCTTCCATAGAAATATTTAGAATTTAACTTACTATGCATGTATGCAAATTACTCTTCACTTAAAATATTCACCATGTATAAACTTCATATTTCCCCTAATTGCTCAAGTGGTGAGCATCTTTTAGTGAACATACCAAATGAAAGCATTAAGAAAACAAACAATGACATTTGTCAGGAATTCAGAGAGCGAGGTGTGTTGATGTCCCAGGTTTATGATGTTGTGATGTCCACCGGGGGCCCTGGCTGTGACTTAGGAGAGCTATTTAGGGATAGAGTAGAGGGGTTGAGTCATCACACTTCAGGGCCTAGACTTCAGCCTGGCAAGGCCAGAAATTTGGTCTTGTCAGAACTCTGGGATAATTAGACCTTAGGAAATTGCTTCATTTCAATAAAAAGAGAGAGAGAGATGTATAAACTAGAATATCAGTTTACTCACTTGTGATGAGAAATACGACTGTAGCTAGGACTGAATTACTCTCGTTAGCAGATTAGCATATTGTTTCCCTGTAGGCACTAGACAAAGGCTACAACATTTAATCACGAGGCTCATTCGATGAAAATAGATTTGTTTAATTTTAGGGAGTGCCTTTCCTAAATTAAGAACAGACTAAATTAAGACTGTAAAGATAGTCATATCCCCTCAGGGGTGTCCAACCTTTGGTGTCTCTGGACCACACTGGAAGAAGAGTTGCCTTGGGTCACACATTAAATACACAAACACTAATGAAAACTGATGAGCAAAAAAAGATTTTGAGTAAATTTATGATTTTCTGTTGGGGCTGCGTTCATAGTTACCCTGGCTGCGTGCCGCCCATGGGCCACGAGTTGGACACCCCCATAGAGCATAGATACCTATTGACTCTATTGGCCTATAATCTCCATCCCCTGAATACATACTCACTGTGTTTTATAACTAGTCCCTCTTTTTCTGTAGGGCTATTTTATCTATTTTCCCTATTCCATATCACACTCTTTTAACCTCTGAAATATTTCTAATATTACTTGGATGTTCTGTACTCTAGCACTGGCTATGCTTGTACAATCTCATTTCTTCCTTGGTCATAATTGTACAAGGTGTTGCAAATGTTTTGAACTCAATCTTCTGAGGTATTTCATGATATACTTTACATAAGCTTGCTAAAAATATATAAATTATGTGTCCTAGATCAAACTAGCTTAGGTGTCAAACTAGATTCCCAAATATGGCCATAACTACATTTTCAGGTTTACTTGCACTTACTATGTGAGTTTTCCATTCACCTTAAGTTTCCTTGCAGCTATTTCTGGAAGTTGCTGGAGGATGTTTGTAGCCCTAATGTTCTTGATGCCCATGAAGAAACTCATATATATATATATATATATATATATATATATATATATATGAGAGACATGGAGATTTAGGGACCATAGATACTATATATATGTATGTACAAATATGCATGTGTATGTGTGTTTATATATATATGTTATATTTACTAGGGATTTCAGAAATTTAGAAAATACGAAATTTCTCGCTTCCCTATAGGTGGCTGATGCCTTAGAGGGAATTAGTATCATTGATTTGTAAACTCAAACTGTGAATATTTTCATTTGAAGTGACATCCAGAGCTGGCTTTCAGCAGTGAGTGTTAGAGGTGTGATGCAATGAAGGAATCCCTGGAGGGAGCTCAGCCATGGAAAAATTTTAATATAGATGCATGCAAATCAGAGTTGTAATCCTTGGGAGAAAAACAACTACTGCACTTTTCTAGCAAACTGAGTCTCTGGACTCATTTCAAATCAATTTCTAAAACTGCTATGGCCATTTTTAGGCTGTCCGAACTCCCCCGAAAGCCCTTTCCCCAGCTTTTCTCCAGCTAAATCCTCCTGCTTTTCAGGTTTGGACCTGTACCTCCTTTTCTTCTTTGCAGTAGGCTTATATAGCCCTTGGGTATCTGCTTCCCCAGGAATCGGCTATAAAGTGGAATTGTCTTCCTAGTCTCTCAGTACTTCCTCTCTGCTCAACTCATTTTCTTTTCATACACCAAGATGGGAGCTACAAATTGCTGGTTTTAATGTCTTCACTGATGATCCTACAGAAAAAGGAATATAAAAAAGTAACGCGTGTGAAGAAGACATACAGTTTTCAAATCTTAAGAAGTCTCTATAGGCATAGTACTTTATCCAGAGTTGGCACCTGATGGACTACATGAATACCTGTCTTATTTTTGAGCATTGGGGTATGAATAGGATCCTCCCTTCCTGCCACCAGCTCTGGTAATTTTTTGGTGAACTCTCCCCTTCACATCAACAACTACAACAACAACAACAACAACAAAAATATAAGGATAGAAGCCATTATTTTTCAATGTATTTAAATACATTTTATAGTTGATAAATTACTACCTTATTTCTTTAGACTTAGGCAATATTGGCTATCCTTTTCTAGGTATTGGTTTATTCTGTTCCTTTCTTTTATTACTATTATTTTTGGAACTGTACTTCAGGTATTGACTTTTGTTTCTAACAGAACAATAGAAAGAACCTGAGTTCCTGCATCTGAAACCCCTGAAACAACTTTTCAGATCCACAAGCCAAAGTTCTGTGTTTGCAATTTTCTGCTTAATCCCATTTTCTGTATTCTTAACATATTTTAAAAATATGATGTAATAATACAGATTTGAACTCTAACTTGCTTATTTGTATAGGACCAAACAGCTTGAATTCTAGAGCCCACATTGAAACAAAATATTGAATATTTTCCTGCATGTTCACACAATCAAATTCCATTCTACTAAGCTTTTATTAATCTACATCATTCACTAACAGTTTGTGAAAGTACAACTTTTGTTACATAATCATCAGAAATAAAATATCACTTGAAAAAACTGTAATAATTATTTAAAAATTAATATTGAATATTTAAAACATTAAATAATTTAATAGTTATTAAAATGATTGGTTATTTAATAACAATTATTTAATAATTATTTTAATATTTGTTTTAATAATATTTAAATTATTTTAATACTATTGATAAGGGTAATTTGTCTTTATATGAATTGTGATTTTACTTAGAAAAAAACTCCACAATCATTACATAATAGCATAACTTCAATAGTATTTGAAGTAGAAAATGCCCTTTTTCTATTAGTCACCTCTAAGGAATTAAAATGAATGCTAGAGACTTAAAAATCTACATCATCATTGTGAATCAAATAGGAAGTAATATTTTCTGGTATTAAATAACTTACAAAAATTAGCATAGAGAATATATTAAAGCATGATGGAAATTAGACATGGGGATTTGGGGATCACATAATCCGACTGCCCACTGAGCTGGAGAGAAAACCAAAGAGAGTTTACATGACTTTCCTAAGGCTTATTGATGGTATATAGGGTTGCAGCATCCATTTTTTCTAACTTACAGTCTTAAAATACTTTATCAAACTGTTCTGGTTGTACTCATTCTTCCACCAAATTTTCGACATCTTTTTCAACTTCATCATTATGACTATGAAATCTATCTGGTGACAATGACCTGCAGTCACTTAAAAATATACTTCATTATTACACATAAAAAAATCTTATAGGAAATCTTATAAGATTTAGGCCTTGTCTAATTTTCATATACACAAATGCTTCTTATTACAACTTATGAAGAGTCTTGAAGGAAATCATCTTAGTGCTATGCAATTGTTATTCCACAGTGAAGGTACTCCTGCTGGTGCATTTCTTTCTTCTTCTTTTTTATAACTGATTTCAGAGAAAGAGAGAGAGGAAGGAAGAGAGGGGTCGGGGGAGAAAGAGAGAGAGAGAGAGAGAAAGAGAATCATCAATTTGCTGTTCTACTCATTCATGTATTCATTGGTTGCTTCTTCTATGTGCCTTGAGCAGAGCTCGAACCCACAACTTTGTTATGTGGGGACCACGCTGTAACCACTTGAGCTACTCAGCCAGGGCGGTACATTTATTTCATGAGACTATTGCTGGAGGGAGGAATCTGTACATAGAAAAAGATTCTTTTTAGTGATTGTATTAACCAGGGTTCTCCAGAGAAACAGAACAAGAGGATACATGCTCTTGATATTAAAAGTCATGATATTAAAGGGGAGATTTATTATGGGAATTGGCTCACATGGTTACAGAAGCTGAGAAGTCATGTGATCTGCAATCTGTAAGCTGGAGAACTGGGAAAGCCGATGGTATAATTTAATCCTAGGGTCCAAAGGCTGAGAACCAGGAGATCTGATGTCCAAGGGCAGGAGAAGATGTACATCTCAGTTCAAGAAAAGAAAAAGAACTTGCCCTTCCTCTGCCTTTTTGTTCTAATTGGGCCCTCAGTGGATTGGATGATGCCAGTCCCCATGGATGAGAGCAGATATGTTTTACTCAGTCTAATGATTCAAATGCTAATCTCGTTCAGGAACAGCTCACAGACACACTCATAAACAATGTTTTATCACTATCTGGGCACCTTTGCCCAGTCAAGTTGACACATAAAATTAACCTTGTTTTTTATTTTTATTAACCTATGCTTTTTATTTTCAGAAACTGACATTGACTTAGTCTAACTCTGAACTCAAAATTCTAGTGTCTACATTGTCCTGTTGTTGAAAAATAATCTACCAATGAATCCACCTTGATCTCAAATTTTGTGCAGCACTTTTGTTTGCCTATGTCACATCAATCAGTGTTTCCACACCTGGAACAATCCAGCCATGTCATCTAAGTCAGAAGGAAACAACATTATCCCCAAGCACTATTGCAATGTTTCAAAAAGTATAGATCTATTTATAGGAGATGTGAAGCATTCTTCACATTTATAGCCACTTAATTGTTGCCTTAATAGTGAAGTTAGCCTTGACTATGGACTGGATCCTTTATAGAGGTTTATTTATGAGGAAGACAAGTTTCCTTTTTCAAGGATTCTGAGGTGCCAATATACTCTGACTTGGCTTTGAGTTGCTCCCAACTGAAGATGTAAAACTGAGCAGTAAAGAAAGAATTTTGGTTTTCACTGAAATGTGGAAATTTATGACCATATATTTTAGCACTGTAGAGTTTTTCCAGTACCTTGCTCTATAGAGAATCTTGTCAATGGGAACTAAACAACATGTATCATCTGGTATATTCCTCTAAAACTCACACTGCTAAAAGAGGATGGAATGTTCAGAGTTTTCACAGAAATTATTACATTAGCTTCTTGTTTCCTTCTTTTACTTCCTGCATGTGACTCAGACAGGGGACAGGGGCAACCTGATTTGCCCATAAACAAAAATATTTGACAAAACCTCATATTTCTTTAAACCATTATCTCTTGCAAGCCTGATAAAGTTATTGAATAAAAAAGCTGTAGAGGATAGAGAATGACATTGACCCTGTTAACTCTCAGAGTACAGTAAAGAAAATCTGGATTCAATTATTTTAATGGAAAAGTGAGTACCTCATTGAACTCAACATTTGTGGTGGCTACTATACTGAATAAAAGAATTAGTTTACAGATTAGCTCTTGGCAGTTTACCTCAGTTGATTTTCAACTCTGAAGCAGAACAAATAAACATAAGGAATATATTTGCTCAAATGAAGGATTTGAAAACAAAAGATAAATATATTTCTTTTTCTTTTCTTATGTAAATATAGTTGAAAATTATCACTTTTCACTCAGTCCCACATCAATTTTGATTTCTTCTTTTAATTTTAATTTCTCCAACAGAGAATGCTATCCAATTGACATCGTGTTCTTTTGGCTTTATCAGTCAAGTGGTACAACTACTACCTGCATCAGCACTGTGTCAGGCACTGGAAGAAATACAAAGACATAGATCTTGTAGAACATGGAGTTTTTGCCTGGAAGGAGTTGGCAGTTTAGCGGGAATGACATGCAATGGACGCTCAAATGTTCAATAACAATTTGATAAAAACATTAGAGATTTGTGTGCACTAATCAGATACACATTTATGAAGTTTACAAAAAGGTAAGTAATCCTAACACTTGTTTTTGGAATATTTGAGGTATCACAGCAATTGAAAATGGCTCTATCTTTCTAGAAACAATAAATGCAGCTGCTATGAATATAAATGTATAGACCACACATGGGTAGTAAAAAAAAAAACAAAAACAACATATTTGGAGTCAGAAGACCTGAACTTCTAACTCATTCTCATGGTTGATTCCCCTTAGACATTTTTTCAAAAGTAAAATCATTAATATAGAATATACCACACACTTGTGGTAGATTGATTGTGTTAATGACCATAATTTATGGCATCCCTGTAGCAACATATTTTCCCTCACACTATAACTCTGAGGTCATCCATGTGACCTGCTTTGGTCAACAGGACAGTGGTGGACGATGCACTCTGAGGCTTGAAAATGTACTTTTGCTCTTTTTCTTGTTCCTCTTCCTTCTTATGAGAAGATACCCAAACTAGGGGATGAGTATGTGGAGCAGAGTCGAGACAGCCCACTTTTGTCCAGCTGAGGTCCAAGACACTTGACAGAGCCCAGCTAAGGTAACCGAAGCTGCCTAGGTGACCTGCAACTGATAGCAGGGGCAGGAACGAATGCCACTGAACTCAGCTGAACTGTGTAGCCAATACCATCAACTCATGAGCAAAGGCAAATGACCATTGTTTTATGCCACTGAGGTTCTGGGATGGCTTATTATGTAGCAGTAGAGAATTAACAAAAATACTTCGCTGTTAGTGTGGGAATTAAATAAGACAATACACATGAATACATTTTGCGAACTGTGAAGTAATAGGAGCTTTAAAAATCCTTAAGGCCAATGAGTTATTGGAGATGAGGACATGGAAGAGTGACAAGATGTAGATTTTAGTTATTTCTAGCATCCATTCAAGTGTCCAAGTTATTGTCAATCTTTATTTTTTGTAGTACTTGCTCAAATATATGTGACATACTGTATATTTTTTGTGGCCACATATTTACTTGTCCAAATAGCTTAGAAATTCTTACTACTTATAAGTAATTATTTTAAAAAGGAAACAGTAAAGTCCAATGCTAAAAACTAGGTATGGAAGAACGTCACCGGATTGTGTTCACTTCATTTAAGTACAGAAAATTTTCATTAGCAAGCAGCCAAGAGTTTTTTCTTAGTAAATTAATAATAGTTTGGCTTGGTCAAAGTCAAGGATAAAAAATGCAAGAAGAAAATTATGAATTTGATATTATTTATTTAACATGATTTATGGAATATTTTTACATCGTTGAATTTTTAGAAAAATTAAATGCAGCAAAAATAAATAAAAAAATAAATCCTCACCCTGGCTGGTGTGGCTCAGTGGATTGAGTGCTGGCCGATGTGTCACCAGTTCAATTCCTAGTCAGGGCACATGCAGGACCAGATCTCCAGTGTGGGGCATGTGAGAGGCAACCACACATTGATGCTTCTCTCCCTCTCTTTCTCCCTCCCTTCCCCTCTCTCTAAAAAATAAATAAACAATATCTTTGATAGACTTTTAAAAAATCCTCTATTTCTGAGTGCACTATGCTCTAAAAGCTAGTTTTTAACAGTTGGTTCTTTGGATTTTGGAGCACACTTTTCCAGTATCAACAATGATATGTTCTAAGGGTAACCTATAGAAGTTCATTTAAAAGAAATAATTTAACAAGTACTTATTGGGAAACTTACATGGGCCTGACTGTTCCAGGGGACAGGGACATACAGGGATGGGCAAAAGTATGTATACAGTTGTTCTTACAGAAAAAGACACGGAAGTTATGATTATTACAATAGCTTCATTAGCTCAAAAGAATGTCATAATGGTACAATGTACTTAGGTACAATCTTATAAGTGCTCAAAATGCCAGCCTTCATTATTTATACATTCTTGTAGTCTTTGAAAATCAGTAAACAAATCTAAATTTCACTGACTGCTTGGGTTAGCCCCACTGATCCCCCCAAAAACAGGTTGAATTTAAACCTACTTTTGTCCATTTCTGTATTAGTGAACAAAACAGGCAAATATTCCTGTTCTCATAGAGCTTACATTCTATTAGGGTGGAAGAAAAAAAGCTAGACATGTAAGTAAACATGTGGTATGGCATCTGGCAATAAGTGCTAAACAGAAAAATGAATCAGAAAGGGGTGTATGGAGTGCATCAGTAGGAACGTAATTTTAACTGCATGGTTTTCACTGTGGTGGCAGCTGAAGAAATGGGTAAGGCACCTTGAACGCAAACAAAAGGGACGGTGTTCTGTGGCCAATGATGGATTATTTTTGGTGGTTTGACATTCCCTTTCCTGCTCTGTTCTCCCTACTCCTCCAAAGGCCATAGTTTTTATTTCAAATTTGTTGAGCTAAGAGACAGAGAGAAGGTGGGAATAAGTGAGAAAGGAACAATGGCTGAGGGAGAAGTGGAGGAAAGAGAAATATACGGCAATGGCTGCTAGTCCCCCTCCCAGAGATGGCTGCTCACACTGAGGTAAATCGTAGGTCATGGGACTTAGAATTTTCTCTCTTATAATATAATATGCTTTTGTATATCAACATCTTTTCCCCCTCTCAGAGTATGTTACTCAGTGGTTGGAAATATGTGTGCTGGTAGAAAAATAAAGAAGGTTTTTAGTGTGTTGGACAAAGCACCTCGAAATATCTTGAGGATGCTACCTTTTATGTCACCTCTGGAGTCTTTGGTGCATTAAAGCAATCACAGGGCACACACAAGGTCACGGGGAAGGGACAGAGACCCCCACTTCTCCATAGTTAAAATAAATGTTGAATAAAAACATCTGTGTTATTCCTACTAGATTGTCAAGGGTTTTTTAATTGTAAGACTGTTTGGTTGCCTGTGTCTAACACCCTGCCTGTGGTTGTCATTGCAAAAGCTAATTTATTGAATTGAACAGTTTAAATTGCTCCATGTTTGAAGGGATGTGCAAAGGATGTTTTCCAAAAATGGAGAGGGAATAAATACACTGTGTAGGATCTTTCCTGTGTTGACTGATTTCTCTAAGCAGTCCATGTTACTTCCCCAAAGTTATTTTCCTTTCATTGCAGATTTGCTTGACTGACCAACTGGACACCAGCTGTAAAAATCAGAGGGGGAGAAATTACTTTAGTAGATTCGAAGGCAGGAAAGGATGTTCCCTCCACGAGGAGCCGCAAAGCTGCAGGTACTGAGGGCTGCTGCTTGTCGGAGATTCCTGAACAAATGTGATAGCACATAGAGCAAGACAGGCTTAAGGCCCAGCTACGGGGAGGAACTGTCAGAAGAGTTTTAAAAGTGAGTCATGCAGTGTTGATCTTAACTGAATGTTGTGCTTAGGTATGAGCGAAAAACCCATTCATCATCGTTTCACTGATGAAACTGTGCTCAGTGCTCAGCTGGACGGTGGCCTTGTGGGGCTCAAGGAGAACTTACCTTTCGTTTTTGTCTGTGTTGGTGAATGCAGTGTAGAGAAGGGTATGCAGAGATTAAAACAACAAAACAAACAAACAAAAAAAACTTGAGAGCCGAAGTTGATAAATGTGTCTGAGAGCTAAATGTAACTGATAGCTCAGGGCTGCCTAGCGATGGGACACACTATTCCCTGCAAAGTGTGGTAGTGGTAATTCTTTCTTTATCCAGAGGGTCGAGGATAGTGAGGTACAATGGGTCCCTACATTTTCAGACAAGACTGGAAACAAAGGGAGTATTTAAAATTTTTTTCTAATTAGATCCGAAATTAAGGTGATGAAAGAGGAAGTAAGAAATGAGTCACTTTCTGAAAACTTAAAAAAAAAAAATTGCCAGGGCAACTTAGAATATGGACAAGTTGGTAACTTAGAGGCAACTTAGAGGTCGTTCTCCAATAGATAGATAAGTTGGTTCACCTCTGATAGAAAAGTATAATTGTGAGGCTTGTAACAGTATCTTCAGGATGGCCTCAGAAGTCTTGAAAATTTAACCTTAAGAGAATCTGAAATCGAAAAAGAGACAGAGAAAGGCAGAGCTGACTCCTAACTTTAATTGGAAAGACTCCTTTCCTGCCCACTGCCTTCCCCACTGATTACGAAGTGTTTATCTCTCAGCTTCAGCTTTGTAATCCTCTGTTTGGGACTATGCAAACTATTGTTCCCTTTTGCCAGCTGGTTCCTATAGGGACTTGGAGAGAAACTGAGAAGTTGAAGGAGGAAACGGGGCTTGCTCCTTCTTTTTTTTGTTCCCTCGCCCTATCGGGGTCACTCCGGCATCGGTACTTCATTTTGTTTAAGTGTATTTTTTATTTAAGTAGAGTTGGCATACAATCTTATATTGGTTATATTAGTTTCAGGTGTACCATATAGTGATTTGACATTTTTATATGTTACAATGTGATCACCCCACTACTTCTAGTAATCATCTGTCACTGTGCAAATGTACTTTATTTTGAACACAGCAGGTGGTCCCAGCAGCAGCAGCAGGTGGCTCCAGGTTCCATGACCTTTTTTATATTCCCTGTGCCAGCCTCAGTGAATCTCTCCAGATTTCCAGCACCAGCCAGCCGATGTCTTTCCTTGCAGCCTGAGTCCCAGCTCTGCAGGCATCCTCTGCTGAACTCCGAGGCACTGGTGGCAGGTAGCAGCACCCCTGAGAGGCCTATGTCCAGTTTTTTAGGATCTTTTTTCTAATTAAGCTTCTTAGTTCTTCATACCTAGGGCAGTAGCTGCTTCTTGCAGTTACCGTTTCTGGTGACTTTTTACTTCTTTTATCCCATTCGTTAATTCTTTACATGAAATCTCTGTTAAAAGTCACCAGTGAGTGTGACTGTGCAGGAATGGATACAATAGGGTTCAGTGCTGCTCTGCTTTTGTCACAGAGATGCCAAGCCCGAGCATTTCCTATCTATTCCATGTCGAGATATAGTAATAATGTTAATCTGCAAGTCTTTCCAGGGTGCAGTTGATAATCAATTAGCTACACATGCTAAAGGAGGGCAGTGCTGGAGTCGGCAGAGGGGTCATTATTTAACTCGTTCAGAACTTCTGGAAGTTGCCAAATCTCCAGGAGTCAGCAGCATGTTCTCCCATTCTTGTATTCACCACCCCCCTGCCACCACACTGAGCAGTGTCACCCCACAGAATTCTGGTTTACGTGCATGTCTCTGAGAATTCCACTTCGTCCCCGACCCTTGTTGGATGAACTGAAGGGGAGTAAGGAAGCAGGAGCAGACATGAGTTTCCTGAGGGGTAGGATGTGGTGCCATAAAGACAAGAAGCAGGATGTTCAGGACACAGCTTAAGGGTACCTAACCCATACGGTGTGCATCGCGAAACTCTTCCTACAGGGGGTGCCTCTGAGTTGGCTCCTGAAGGATGAACTGGAGTTAAAAGGTGAAAAGGAGGGAGACAGGAAGCTGGAACTAGCTAAGATATACCTAAATACCCTGGCGAAAGGAACAAATTGTTGGGAGCTTAATATTGTTGTGTACAGAGGTACTCTTAGGTAAGCATCAAGTTATATAGAGTTTAAATTGACTTTTATCACAGTATGTAATTTATATTATCCTGTTTACTAATTGTTTTGAATGGCTATTTCTTATTTTCCCAATTAGGCTAAGGAGAAACTGTGCTTGATACCATTCTGTACCCACCCACCACCACCTTACACAGTGATGCAAACGTCTTAGTAGATGCATATTGAATGAATAAATAAAAGATAAATGGAATTTTAAAAATGCCTATATGTGTCATAAACATGACCCACTGAGACCAGTATTTTATCTTGAAGAGGAACATTTTTTTTCCTTTTATGGTATTGGTCTCACAAGGTAAGGTCAAATGTACTACCTCGTCCAAAATTCCCAAGATTTCCCTATCATACCTTGTGAACAAAATGTGAATATATATTTGGTTAATAACTGGATCAGGAATGAGTTTCCAAATATAATTGGAAGACTGCTATCGTAGAGTGGTTTGATTTGTGGTCTTACAACGATGTAAAAATGACTTAGTTAATATTTGCCATTCGGGGGGATGTTCAGCTCCTAAGCAAGTTTCTTAGTTGTATTCTCATATTAATTTGGAGAACTCATCCATGAAGGCAATGGATACCTTCTGTAGAAGGTAGAGGAGACACGTGCCCTCTCTCTCTTCATCCCAATAAAATCAGACAGTAAAGCCATGACATAGGCCTGGCCAATAGGTGTTATCTTATAGGACTTTGTATCCTGAGCAACTGAGAGCCCAATACAGTGACCGTTAGAGTTGTGTGACCTTCTCTGGTATCTTCTGCACAGCCCTCCAGAGCTCACCTGGTACCT